>JAYJME010000494.1:0-22538 GCA_036873775.1 Costaria costata | reverse complement strand
CCTTCGTTGTTTTCGGCGACATGCCGGGCCAGTGCGTGGGCGAGGCGGAAGAACATCGGGTTGCGGCGCTTGCGAAAGTCGGCGCGCAGCACCTCGCCGACGCTCAACTTGCGCGCGCGCATTTCGCTGGCGTCGCTGTGATGGGCGGGCAAGAACGCGCCGACCAGCTCACCAGTGCCAGGATCGACCATGCGCGCGACACGGACCCACATCGGGCGCTGTGTGGGCTTGGGGCGCTTGCGGGCGGCGGCGGTCATGCCCGAGCCCTCGAATAATTTGGCGCGTGTCGTGCGCCGTCCGCCGGATAACGTCCCACAGTTGACTCCTGCATCGCGTGCATCGGTGACCGGTTGAATGGGCACGGCATGTTGTCCGCTCCGGTGTTTATGCTCATTCCTAGTCCGCCATTCCGAGCGACGCCGCAGCCTTCGCCATCGCTGCCGTCGTCACCATCGCTGCAGCTGTCGCCACCACTGCCGTCGCATGGACCACTGTCGTTGATGACGGCCCTGGAGGGGATAGAGTTATGTTGTCGTTTGTTGGGGACTATTGTTTGTGAGCTGGATTTGGGCTTTTACCACATTGATGCCGAACAGGCGTTTGTTCAGTCGAAGCTTGAAGAAGAATGTTTGTAGTTCATGTGGATGATATATTTGCGGTAGGATGAAAGGGCAGGTATGATCAGTTCTGCGAGGACCTGAATCACCTTGTACCGATCAATAACCTGGGCGAGTTGAGGTGGCATGCTGCGTGTCGTTTTCTAGGGACTGGGGGTCTGGTATGTCAACGATTGAGCGAAAATATCCGGTGTGCACCTGGAACTCGAAACACATAGACGTGAGGCACCATTTTCTAAGAGAGCTTGTGTTTCGGGGAGATATTGATATTTGTCACGTACCATCTGTTGAGCAACACGCGGAGTTTCTGACAAAGCAGCTCTGCAAATCGGACTTCTGCTACCACCGGAATTGTTTTATGAATAGTTGATGTGTCTTCGGCAGGGGATTTCGGTGAGGAATATTTCATGTGTTTTTGGCAGGCGATTCCGGTGATAAATGTTTTTTTGTGTCTTCGGCAGGAGATTTTGGTGATGAATATTCGTAGAATATATGTTTTCAGCAGGGTAATTGTGTCACCATAACATCACCACGGAGTTCCACGGTAACATCATCGTGCCACCTCTGTCTTCACAGTGACGCCATAGTGTCATCGTAGTGTCCCTATGGCGTCTCATGGTGACACCACAGAAGTGACACCCTATGGCGGTGCATCAGATATGCGACATACCGCCACGCTCGCTCCATCGTGGCACCGTGGAGTAAATGACAATGGGAATGCCTCGGTTGGATATTTCCGAGGAGCCGAAAATAATCATGTTCAAAATTGAACATTTGCAATCCTTACCGAGAAGAGCCTTTGGAGGCTGTAACTGAAGCAAAACTGAAAAATGTAAAGATCGACGCGAACGGGTACTTTCGTTTGCACTTATAGCATTGCTGTACACAACTGGCGTGTGGATTGTCTACTTCGTTCTTTGAGTACAGCCTTTGTCAGAAACCACAAACAATTAGCACATTCTGAGATGAATCCTACTACAGTGAATATATATATATCTCAGTAATGGCTCCACTCGACCAACACCAGCTGGGTTCCTGATGGCCATTACCTACAGAACCTGTCTGTCGCTCTAGTCTGTGCTGAACAATGGAGGGACCATCGGTATTCACGATTTCTGCTAAGGAAGCTCCAGTTACGATATAGACGTGACCGTGGACACGTCTCCGGCAGTCGACAATGCGTCTGTTACATTGTCCACTACGCCATCTGGAAACATACTTCAACATTTTTCATCTGTAGACGATGACCTCATCCAGGGGTCTCTGATATGGTGGATCTACAAAAATAGATGACACCTATCTAAGCTGCAACCCTGCCCTGCCGAATCGGGACGACTACCGTTAGGGCCCGTTAAAGGCTCACGTCGAAGTAACCGTCGGGGAAACCCCACAAAGTCAACCTGAAGCATAGTGTTCGGTGCAGCTGGCATTTGATCGTGAAACCTTACAACCTGTTTCCATGGGCAACTGCGACCCCACCCTCAGTGGAAATTCAAGGCCCCAGATTTCAGACAACGCCCAACTACGGCTTTGGGTTTCATTGTATAATTAATGGTTGTCAGTTTCTATGCACAAGCCTCCATTGCTGCGATGGAATTTGACAAAATATTTGTGTCGGTATGTAATAGCCTCAACTTACGTCAATTTTTCGTTTCACTGCTTGCACTAAAGAAGGGCTGTACGCTTTAATAGATTGCATGGAAAATAAACAATCCCAAAATACGGCAAAGGTCAAGCCACGGGAGTTCCACGGTAAGGGTACCACGTTCTTCCTTAAGATGTACTGACCAGCTGAGTTGCTGAGTTCCTTGTGCAAGTAACTACTGCACAAGTCAGTATTTTTACTACAGTATATTGGTAGACTATTTGCTGTGCTAGCGCAAAGCCATATTCGACGATGTGCATTATACCATTTAATAATGAGAACGGATGATTTGTACCGCGGTGTTACCACGATACCACCATTGCGTCACCATTGCGTCACCATGGCACCACCATGGCGCAACCACGGTGTCACCCTGGTGTCACAATGGCGCCACCACGGTTACTCGTAGTGACATCATGGTGACTCGAGTTTTCTCCACTGTTGTACCCTACAGCAGAGCATCAGATGCACGGAATGGTCTCTTGTGGTGTTTTGTAGTGACACCATTGTGACACCATGATGACACCGTAGGATCACCATACTGACACCGTGGTGGCCCAGTGCTCAATCGTGGCGGTTCGTGATGACACCATGGTGGCGCGATGGTGACTCCATGGTGGCACCATGGTATCACCACGAACAGTCACAAGTCATCATGGTGGTACCGTGGTGTCACCACGGTTACTACGGTTGACCCTGCCGTCCCCATGGGCTACTCTGGGTGTCACGACGGCTGTACCCTATGGCAGTGCGTCACATACACGCCATAATGACTCGTGGTTGTTCGAGGTGACCCCATTATGACACCATGGTAGAACCATGGTGAAACTATAGTGCCTCGTGGCGGTTCGGGATGACACTGTGGTGACACCATGGTGACTCGTGGTGACGCCATGGTTAAACCATGGTGACTCTATGATGGGGGCATGGTGACTCGGAGCGGTTCGTAATGACACAGTGGTGAAACACTGCTGACTCGTGGTGATATCATGGTGATTCGTGATGGTTCGTAATGACACGATCGTGACACCATGGTGGTGCCATCGTGACACGATAGTGCCTTCTGGTGACACCATGAGAACCCCATGGCGAGTTCATGGTGGCCCCATGGTGGCACCACGATCCACCACGAGTCACCATGGCGCGACCAATGTCCCCCAATGGTGTCACTACCCACCACCACAAGTGACCATCGCACCGCCATGGTGTGACCACGAGTCACCATGGCGCCAGCAAGGCGTGACCACGCGTCGCCTTGGCTCCACCATGGTGTTACCATGCAGCCACGACGGTGTAACGACGAGTCACAATGGCGTCTCAACGAGTCCCAATGGCATCACTATTGTGCCACCAAGATTGACGATGGTGATACCATGATGTCACCACGAGTTAACATTGTGCCGGCATCGTGGCACCATGGTATCACCACAAATCACCATTGCGCCACAATGGTGTCTACACCACTCAGCAGCGTGTCACGTAGGTGTCACCATGTCTCTTTCATGGGGTCACCATGAATACCATGGGGTCGACATGGTATCACCATGATGTCACAATGACTCACCATGGTTTCGCCATAGCGTCACCACGGGATGACTAGGAGTCACCATGGTGGCACCATATGGTGGCACCATGATGTCGCCATGAACATCTAAGAGTCACACCGGTGCCGCCACGCTGTCGACACGAAACACCACGGTGTCACCATGGTACCACCATGGCGCAAATCATGGTGTCGCGACGAGTCGCCACGAGTTACCATGGAGGTATTGGACGCACCGCTAAAAGTCACAAGCGTGGTGACACCATGAGGACACCATGGCTCTGTCACGGTCATCACACCATGGTGTCACCGCGGTGTTGATAAACGCGTGGTGTCACCATTGAGACACCATAGCGATTCGTGGTGAGACCATGGAGACACCAATGGTGGCTCGTGGTGACACCACATGGTGACACAAGGGTGACACCATGGTTTTGTGCATTCACGATGCGCCACACGAATTATGATGATTTAGATCCCACGAAATGTTGGTCGGGTTTTGAGAACAGATTTGTTCGAGGTCATGGTTCAGGTGGGGTGTTGAGCTCCTCATAGAAGGAGCTGAGAAAATAGGGCACATTGTCTGACATGAGTCTTTGGGCAGCTACTCTAGGACCGTGCGCAGTAGAAAATATTGTGTTAAATCGAAAACAAAAAAACGTGAAGCAATGAGCCCAGATGTCGCAATGCATCTTCAACGACTAAAACCAAAAGTTCCCCGCTTTAACCTCTCACTCCGACGCCATGTTATGAGGAATAAAGAGGGAAGCGAGGCAAGACCGCCTTTAGGTACGCGATATGTGCCCGAAGGGAAAATAACGATAACCCGCAGCCGCCGCGAAAAAACAAAGAAGCATTCGGTGTGCACCACCAACAAATAAACTGCAGCACGGCGACCGAGGGTAACTCGAGACCGTTTGCTCCAAAAATAGTGTTACGCGTTCGCCCAAGGTCGCCCGCATAGAAAGACGCTTGGGGTGTATGAATCGGTGACTCACAGCGCTAGCAAACTAGCTGTTAGCAATACTACTGCATACAGTACAGACGAAACATACAGATATGCAGACATATGGAATAGTTGTATACTGTATCAATCCAGTAGTGAAGAGACTTGATTTTCCACATGGCAAGAAACGGTCTCATTACCGAACGCATTACACAACGTGGTCCGGTAAAATGAAGATTTTCAGTCGTTGCACCAGGTGGAACCATCTCCTCATGGTAAATATGTTTTAGCCTAGAGGGAAGCGAATCTAGGCTACAAGTAGTCATTTTTCAAATTGGTCGTGTACCCAGATACACGCATACTTATAGAACACCTGGATGGGACCGGACGTTTACAGCGAGAGCCTAATTTGGCGTTCCCCCTATTTCGTCCTGTCCTTTTGCTCAACCCAATATTTTACGACGTAACCGTATACGATCGCGACGCTACTGGGGTTAGAAGAACCTTCAAGACAAGACAAACGTTGTCTCACATGTTTTATGCGAAGCCGTCAAGAGTAGGGCCATACCTGTCATTACTTTCCTATGCTATTATCTGGCGAGGGAACTGCTTGTCATACCTACAATATTAAATACATATAAAGTAGTTTCGCCGCAATATTTGACGGAGATGTTTGTACCGGCAGCGTATTCTCAAACCATGCAGCAACCATCAGCTACACGACAGTCCAGTAACGAAGACCAATGGACCAGTCTCCTAACACACCTGATCATACCCGCAGATACCGGTAGCAGCTTGAGTAGCCGTTGTTTTCCGTGACTGCGTGGTGTGCGATGAGTTAAACCGCCTGATATTTTGTTATGTTCATTGGTTGCTCGATATTTGATGTTTCCATGTTGGATATAATTTCATGCAGGTCTTATAGGTATTTGTGTGAATGTTTGCCGAGTGAAATTTGACCGTCTAACTCGACAAGGACCGACGGTGGGTGCACACGAGGTGATAAGTCTCACTACTTGCAACAAGCTTGGTCGCGTGGAAAATAGTAAGATATTCGACCATAGGTAGCACCAGTAGTTTCCGAGGAGTTGTAGGTAGCTGCGATAACACCGATAGTTTTTAACTTCAAGGAAGACGAATACTACTAGTCCCAAACCCACAGCTCCACCATCGTACTCCAATAGCTGATCGCTCGACTGCTTTTTGTGTTGTTCATGACCTCGGTGCACTGCTACACGGTACCAGTGAGGGTCGGTGCTGATCCACGACAGGCATTTGACTTCTAAGAAGGCACGACCGGTCTGATATCTACAATGGTTAATGCTGCTCTGTAGTAGTGATGATGGTGAGGTCGCATTGGATCTTAAACAAATTGCCGTTTTTAGTATTATCCCTCTAACGTCCGCCACCCGCCCCCCGGACACGGCACGGAGGTGTCACGCCTGCCACACACGGCGGCCCTCCGTGACCGCCGCGAACGAACGGCCGACCATGCCCAACTCGGCGAGCGGGGGGGGTGGGAGAGCGCCCTCGCGGAGACGGCTCGCTCTTTCCCTGGGAACGGAGCAGATCCGCGCCGCCTACACTAACTTAATACCCACACTAACTTGAATATAAATGTTTCCCATACTCATTTCAACATACGTTTTCCATCTCATGGCCACCGTTCGATAATTCTTCGAGACGTTCAATGACGGGTGCAAGTGAATGTCAGTGTTAGTCTTAAGGGTTGTTTGCATGTTTGCCGTCCTGATGATTCCGCTCAAATTACAATAGCCCGTTACCTTTAGTTAGGGCGATATAGGCCACCCAAGACGCAAGACAGTTGAAGTACCTTCATGCCAGCATATACCAGCAATCGAAATTTCCTTAAGAAGGGGACACGGCCGATTCTACGGTAACCTCTCCCAGCCGTTGTTTGACCCGGTCCGAAGGTTGTGGCTCATACCCACGTACAAACGGCGACGGTGTAAGTCGCTACACCTTTATACCGTCACAGGTGATTGGCTGGGATCAATCAAAAACTGCTCTGAAGGATGTTTTCTGACGCACGGTTATGTAGGGTCACAAACGCGCAGTTTCATGTCGTGTGACGGAGCGGGTGGTTAGGGTAGTGCTCGTCGTCCTGGGTAACACGGCTGCAGATGGCCAGCAAGGCGTCGTTACTCGATGCTAGCGGGAAACCTCTGGCAAAGTCGGTTGACTGGAGGCTACATAAGTATCAAGTCGTGCTCTCGGTAAATTAGTGGACTTTGCAGCGGTCGTGGTGTCAACTATCGACGAGGTGTATATATGCGCATGCATGTTGTAGCCGCAACGACGTTTGCGGAATTGATGAATATCGATATAATACAGTAGGAACTAATTGTTTATGTACTCCATATTATCTTAGTTTGTACTATTACGGGGGACCATAGTAAATAGGACCATTTAATGTTGTTAGCAAAATTAGGGAAATATGTAGGTTTTGGTGTCTACAGTAGGTTCTATTGTGTCTACAGTAGGTCCTATTACCTATGGACCAAATATTTTTAGCAAAAATAGGGAAATATATAGTTTTTGGTGTCTACAGTAGGTCCTATCGTGTCTACAGCAGGTTCTATTAACTATGGTCTCCCGTAATAGGTTGAGTTCGAAACATACGTCGCCCCCCCCCACCAACTATAGTTTGTGCTGTGCAGCGGCACCATGCCATGCACTAAAGGAGGTTGAGAGCTGATGTAGATTTTTCACCTTGCTGTTTACTACGCACGGTGTAAAGTTGTTCACGAGGACTTAATACATCATGTGGGGGTGTATGTCCTTTGTTCGTCTAAAAATTGGAACGCCGTGCCCCATACCTTCTCGCCAGCCAAGGGTGCTACAACTGGCATAAATACGAACGGCGACGCCCATACCATTTTTGGTGTTGCGGCTGGTGTACAAGTCTTTGATGTTAAACAAATAGGACACTCGGGCTCGCGTGAAGGGTGGGCGGGGTGGCGAGTCTACGTCGGGGGCATACCGCAGGGTATAGTAAACCCACTACGAAACATTTGCGATTTGCTCTACGATAATAAACCCCGCTCGGCAAATGCGTTCTTCCTGGGTTTCTCGACGGAGGAACTTCCCCACTATGCATAAAAAATATTATTTATTTGTAAATAACAGTTGTCATATACCTACAGTACGCCATCCGACTGCTCACAGGATTGCCCTCTTTGTTGTTTAACGGCAAGGCATTTTAATGGAACGTTGAGCTCTTCACAGGGGGAGTCCCATAACGATTTGTGTATGCTTTATTTCTACGTTTTTCGACGCGTTCTAAAGGTCGTCAATCGCAACTCTACGTTTCACAGTTTTGTACAACATAATGTTTATCGCACTGTTCGAGGGTCGGTTGTGCTGTGCGGGATAAACACTATGGAGATGCGAAGTTCATGCCTATGTAGAGTGTGGATGTTGCGGGTTAGCAGACACTCATATAGCTCCCTTGCTTGGAATACTTGGGTTCGGTTCCTGCGTTCGGGGGGTTCTTCCACCGCGTCTTAGAACAAAATGATATAAGGTGTAATGACTCTTGCACGACAAAGCGCTGCATTTTATAAAACGCGTTAAACCTCAGATAAAGGAGATACATGCACTTGTAAATGAAGGTACAACGACCTTGAGGACGGATAATAGTGTTGGTGTTGCTTGTCTAGGGGCATGCCCGAGATTGTGTGTTCGACAATAGTTCGTCAGTTGGACCATTCCGAAACGCAGTCGGCGTTAATAATATTTAACTGAACTATGATTTTATCAACAAGACGTGAACTGATGTCGCGACAGAGACAAACCGACTAGGCGAGTGTAAATGTACATTCTTCGTATGCTCATGCTGTCAAGATTCCATCGTGTCATGGTGTGCTGAGTTTAGAAAAAATACGATACGCCTTGCGTCCTCCACGATGACGATCGCCTCGATGGGAGAGGAGTCTAAAAACGATATTATGTGAGCCTACTGTGAAATTCTGAAGACCTCCCTCTTCGAAACCACCTTCACGTTATATTTGGCGGTCTCGCTGACCTGATCTTCCGTTTTTTTTCCCGATTGGCCCCGTCATTCCCGCTTACGTTTGCCCATATACTCTCGTTTAAGAATTGTCGCCGTTCAAAACGTGCAACGCCATTGGTGGGAACAGCTTTGTATTGCTGCTGCTAGCTCAACGATGGAACTTTGTATGGTCCCCCATAAGCCGGATTGGCGGTGGTGTCGCTTTCCACGGGTATCAGTTGGTTTCCTACCTTCGAGCCCTTGTGTATACTTACCTCCTAGCTGGTGGGGTAACTTCGTGGGCTAGATGTTTTCTACGTCATTGCGGCCGGTAGCTCTAATTATCTGGCCTAAACTTTATACGTTTTGTGCCTCCGTCAAGGCACCATTTCAAGGTCATGAACAAGTAACCTCGTTCGTCGCGCTGATCAAATGCCACGGGTTGTTCCGCACGTATACATAGTGATATTAAAATAACCGAGGTCTGCGTGATTGCATTCCTCAGTCAGATCATCTATTCTCTGAACCCAACATACGAAGTATTTATTTAGTTCGATGGACTGCGACGTACCCAAGAGTAGCAGAGAACCGGCCTGGACGACACAGCAAGGCTGCAGTGTAAACTGTTCCCACTCCGGCCCCAGAAATATAATTGAGATGACCAAATTGTAGAGCACCACTCAGGAACAAATAGTTCTACCCGTGTTCGCTGTTAGTTTTCGTAAACGGGTCTGTAAAGGTCGCCCTTTGTAAGAGAAGATATACGGCGGTCGTCAAACTTTCTCAAAGTCAAAGAAATTCGGTGTACCCCTAGGGTTTTACGGAGACTTTCCAACCCGACGGTAATTATATACCTGGGAGGTTTTAGTCCAGATAGGTTTATGCTCCAGATGGTGCAACGGGTAGGTATATAAAGTGACTCCGTGTTACGCGCTCCACGGTTTATAACATTCACCCGGTGTGTGGGATCCTGTTACGAATGGGATGGGCCCACTTTGGGTGGAACGATCGACCTAGTTCGTCTGTCGGGGTTGAAAGTCTCCATACAACCCTAGGGGTGCACCAAATATTTTTGCTCTCAAAGTGGGCAACCGAAATTGTATCCGACTCAACACACGCAACAGCATCGTCAACAAAACTGATTCCCGTAGATGGAAGACGCGATATATGAGGACCGGCGTATACCACAGTAGAAAAGTGGAAGTAATCAGTATTTTCCCGTCCGTGTTTACACGGTGGGAACCTATCCTCGAAACTGCATTAGGCACCCCCACCTAGCCCGAGAACCACAATCCCTCCACAAACCACACGCCGCACACCCCAAAGTCACGGCAGCAGCAACAGCACAGGCAGCATCACAGTAGTAGAAGGTGGTGGCCTTATACTTTCGGAGACAGAAGAAGTACCGGATGGGCTCCCTCAAAATCGACCTCCTGTAACGCATCAGCGGCAGCAGGCCGCAGTGCTGTGCAACTGGTGCTTTGTAGTCGTACAGCAGCAGAGGCTACATTCTTGCGTAACACAAACCATGACGGTTAGGCCATCTCTTATAGATTGATTTTGACAATCGAAAACGAACGTTTTCGGGCCGCAAAATCAATTGTCACTCTTGTCGATCGATAATGGGTAAAACCTGCGGCTAGAGTTTTTTTGTTATTATTTTCGGGCTGGCCTCCAGCCTGCGATGGGGCCCCCTTTTCGATCAACATCGCGATCGAAACTGACGCCCAGGTTTTGGTTGCCACACATCGTTCAAGGCAACAAGGGCTGAAATGCAACGCAATATAGCTGTAGTACCAGACGCATCTGCAAGGTACTGTTGAGTTCCGAATCCCACCCGGGCACGCCCCAGGCCTCAACACGAGCCTGTGGAATCGAACACAGATGTTGACGACTGCCAGAGCCTTGGCACTCTCGTAGTCGCGATCGCGCCATTCGCCAAGCGGAAGCACAACTTGACTTGTCGAGAATGAGGAGCATAGTCGCCGTCTGGGAGATAGACGTTGACGAACAACGAGACTTACGCAGACTGCGAGGGGGGAAAGAGAACGACAACCCTCCTAGCATGAAGCGTACATGTATCGATTCCCTCATCCCGACCACCGTTACCATGCTTCTGCGACTGGTTGAAATACTCGGGCGCGATGAATTCCATGCAGTCCAGGGGGGACTCGAAAATATCTTGGAGTCTCTTTCTTTCGCGTACCATATGCATGCATGATGCTGCAGGTTCTCCTCGCGCTGCTGGCTACTTGTGAGAACTTACTGTCCAACAACAATGCCAGAAATTGATTCATGATAAAGGTGCGGCCTAATCATTGCCCTCTGGTTTTGCGGCCAGAAACAATCCTTCGTTTCGATTATCAAAACCAACCCACAAGATATGGCCTTAGGCCAGTTACTATAGGTTCGGTAAATAGAAACGAAACCGGGACTCCCCTTTACGGCTTCGAAACCCACACCTCCCTGGCATCTAGTTTGGTGTTCAAAAACATCCTGAGGCAGCAATACTTACACGTTTTTCGACCCAGCACTTGTCGCCGCCACGGAATGCTCGCCCTCCAGAGCGCGGGGCACCCCAGGACGTGAAGCGTGTATGCTGCACTGAGCAGTGATCCGTTGGTAACTCGATTGAGGACCGTCGGTGGTCTTTATTTAGAGGTCTCGCTTGGGGTGTGAGAGGATGATCAATATATATTTTAAACTTTTTTCCGTACAAAACAGGAGGTCAGTTTCGACCAGAAAACGTTTATACACAAATGGGTCATGTTCTCACCTCCAAAGCGACCCGTCCAGCCACAGACCACCTACGGCACTAACACGTTTCCTTGAGGACTCTCAGAGGAAAGCAGCATACCCTTATAATGTCTAGCGTTGATCGTGGTCTGTGAGGCGGGGGATCGTGGCCGCGGTTGGTGCTATGTGCGAAAAACACGTTTTCTGTTCGGTGGACAGCGATAAAGAAATAACCCACCACTCCAGTACCGACGGCACTGCCCGTGGGTTTCCGTGCGGTGAAGGAAAAACCTGGTGTGTTTTCTTTTTTCCAATCGCGTAAAAGTATTCAAAAACAAAAGCAAACATCCCGTTTAAACAAATACAATATTCTTGATTTGAAACCCCTCTGCTCGTTGTTTGTTCGTGCGCAAGGCAAGCGACAAGTACGACAATACAGCTCACCCGCTTGGCCAGCCTGTAACTTGCAAGGCGCCCGCCCGCACAGCCACCCCCCGGATACGAACCTGCGATGACCAATTCCTTAACGCCTCGTTCAAGCCTGTTCACTGAAATGCTCTCGTTCCCGCGGATTTGAGGCTGTGCTGATGCCTTCTTCAAACAAAATTCAAGTTTTGATTGTCAAAAGAAAGTGCCACACGCCTGGCTTTTCAAACCTTTTACCACGCAAGCCTTGGGTCAGCCAGTAGATACCACTCTATCAGAGCTCACTCGCCGAACTCTTCACATCTTAGCACGGGACTGGCGAAACAATGGTCGCTGACGCGTTTCCCGCTCTCCTGACCCCAGTCGCATGGCATGGATCGAGTGAGCGCCGCAAACGCTCGAACTTTGCGTTTATTACGCCTGGCTCAGACTGTTTTTTATCTAGACGAAATAAACAACAGCAACGTCATCCTCAACACATTATGTTGCTTTACGTAATTTCCGTGTGATACGTACGTACGGGCGATCGCACTCGCTCTCTCGATTTTGTAATGCATATTATTGTACCTCGATTTACTATACGACTATATATTTTCGATAGCATTTTAGATGTTCGCCCTTTCTTTCTCTCTTTCTCAAGGTCGTAATTCAGATCCAGGGTCACAAAGCAGGCTCTTTCCCTCCATCGCCACTACGGTACGCCCATTGAAGGTTTTTAGCCAGAGAGGTTCAACACCTTCCATCGTCGACGCCCATTATATTGTGCCTACCCACGCAATGAACAGGTGCCGACGGTAGCTGATGACCTCCGGAAAATGAAAACTGCTCACTGATAATCAACACAGCGACAGGAACTTAGATAGTCTTCAATGCTATCTACTAGACCGTCGGGGTGAGATATTTGCCGGTTGTGTCATGCGCATATAACTCCATATAAATCATCGAACAACATCCAACATCACGAATGGATATCATTTTGAGGGTGAATCCAGGCCACTCATCTTGATAGGGAGCGTCGCTCCAATTCTTACCAGGGCATTTGAAACGCACCTACAGAATGGTTCCGTACAGGACTGCACACGGCGTCCGTTTTAACCCTTCGCGCGCGACTCAACCTGAAAAAAAGCCAGAGAGGATAGCCATCCGCAACAGTGTCTTAGTCTTCAACGTCGGCATCCGATGCCGTGGGCAGGTCCGAAAAAGTGGTACAAAATCACCATACGCAAGCGATCTTCGTCAAGAGTTCCCCTCGACGATTATACACAACACTTCGTGAGGGGCACATACATGCGGATCACATGTAGCCAACTCGACGGTTCCGTCGTCCTGTACCTGGGCCTAAGGGCAACCCGTACAGCATTGTGGTCCCATCTGTGTTTGGGATAAGCGAAAACAATTAACGTCGAGGATAACTCACACCAATTGCAGTAGCGAACACGTCTTCTCGGAACATGGAGTACCGCGCGCACTTGAATACTACTGGGAACTGCCGATTACTCCGGTGGTGATGTGCCTCAACAGATGGTTTTAGGGGTACAATATTCTAGTTCGTCTTTACGGTAAAGTCTCAAGGAATAAAAGATGGGGACGCGACGCGCAGCAAGGCATGTTAGGATTCAGGGGCTCACACTCGTAGTTTGGTCCAATACAAAACAACGAATCAACACCACAGGAATCAGCTGAGCTGCGACGGCCGAACACCTATATCCTGCCGCCGCTTGTCGATTGTGTTGAACGAGGCGCACTCCACGGATGTAAAACAGATATGGACAGGTAGTTGCAAGTATGACACAACTTGAAAAGTCTACGGCGGTTGACACTGCAGCCGATACACTCTCCACTGCCACAGCGAGAGCATGCTTTCAATAGTATGTACAGTAGCCTCCGGTGAACTACCTTATTCAGGGTTCTCTGTTATACTTTGGCCACAACTTTTTACCCGCCATCCACATACGTAAACTATGTACTGCCGAATCTGGACAACTGCCTTGAGCGTTTTTTCCCTCGACCCGCGAAATGCCCCGGTTGGGATAAAAGACAGACCATTTGTTCATGAAGACATCGCACAATATTCAAGCCTTAAATGTAGACACGATCGCCGATGACAACTCGATGAGCAACAAGATTCGGACAAGGCTACACTATTAAAAATTCTAACAAGATATTTAACAAACCAATGTTGCCATATACTAGGCCAGCATTGCGTCAACTGCCCCATTTACTGCCTTACGCCCAAACAATCGTTGTAAACCTCCTAAGGACGGCACATAAACAAACTAGAGTAAACTTAAAACAAAATGAACGTCAGCACATACACACCAGGCAACCACAAACGTTTAATACATACAAGGTATTCATTTCACGACCTCCGCCAAGAAACGCCGCTACGGTAGACCGCACTGTTGGCACTAGATGATTCCGTTGCATTTAACACGTTTCAAAAAAAGCACTCGGCTTTAACCTGAAACTTGCGGCTCTTTACCGCACCGTATATCGGACGACTAACACCTGTCGTGCTACCAGCCGTTTTTACAGTGCATACAAGCCCGTCTTTGAGAGGGGCATGCCCACGGCAATGGGTAGGCTGCTTTCCCTCGAGTCCCCAACGACACAGTTTCCCACAACCAGCGATAATGCACCTCGATTTAAAATTGACGACCGGGACTCCCATGATACTGCCTTTATGTGTCAGGCATGTAGTGGCAACACCGTCGGCCAGCACACCCCACCCCGGGCTCTTAAAGCAAGAGTCATGTGAGCAACGCCTGTTGCCAACGTTTACAATGCCGTCTTTAGCATGTCTCCTGCAGTACGCCGCCGTCTTGTTTCCGTAAAAATTGAACCTTGACGCTGTTGAGCAGGATTCATGTAAACAGTGTTTTTTGTGTATGTTTACCATCCCTTCCTCGGCATGTTTCTTGCAGAACACCGCCGTTTTGCTGCCTCCAATATTGAAGCTCGGTACCATCGTGCAGGAGACGTGCGAGCAACGCTTGACGCGAACCTGAAGCATGCCGTCTTTGGCATGCTGCATACAGTACACCGCCTTCATGCCGACCACGAAATTGAAGCTAGGCATCCTCGTGCAACTGTCATGTTCGCATAGTTTGTCAATAACATTCACCATGCCGTCCTCAGCATGTTCCTTGCAATATGCCGCCGCCTTGCTGCCTTCGACGTTGAAGGACGATCGTTTCTGGCATGATTCTTGCGAGCAATGCTTGCTGGATACGTTTACCATGCCTTCCACCGCATGCTGCTTGCAGTATGCCGTTGACTTGCTTCCCTGGATATTGAAGCTCGGTCGCTTCGTGCAAGATTCATGCAAGCAATGACGCATTGCCGCTGTAAAACACGCCGGCGGCAATTGACCGGCAGCCGAGTACAGATGGCGGACAGATGAAGAAAAACCTGCTGTGGTGCGCAAACCTGCCATGCGCGCGCGGGACAAGCAATACAAATTGACATGCCAATTTGGCATGAAAACAGGGGGCTTTAGAGGAGTCCTCAAAACAAATATTTCCCTATATCGTCAAAATAGATCGGTGATGCCAAGAAGTTTATGGTTTAGAGAAAAGCGCATGCAGCGTTGAAAACAAGTATAGTACCCCATAATCACGAGCTAGTGCGAAGGTTACGTATAGAGATAACGGACACGAATACGAGAGAAACAAAACCGAGATGGTTACCGGATATCAATGTGTCTAGATGGAACTTTGTTAGCCCAAACTATTCCATAACCTTGCCCGCAAAAACAAGTCCGAGGGGTGCTACGATAGTGGTATCACATTATCGTCCCAACGTTTGCGGAGGATAGGGCCCCTCAACAGGGGAAAATACTGCAAATATTGTCCGAATCCACTTTTTTCGTGTTTACCAGTTATAACTGAGAGATAATTAATTAGGTCAAGAACAACGTTTTCTTTTATCGAAGACAGGTTTTTGGCGACGTAGACAAAGTTATTAACGTGAACAGTTAGAAAAAAACGTTTGTTGGACCCTTGCGGCATGATGCGTCATTGCGAGGGGCTTTGGTATATAGGCACGAAGCGACAGCTGCAGACAGCTGCAGAATATTTCAGCATATCGTCACAGAGTGGCAGCAACCAAAGCGGCGGCCATCAGCACAGCACCTGGCAGGAGGCGAGCCATATCTCATGCTGCGAGAACCCAGACGCGGCTCTTTCAGCAATCCTCGTGTGCTTGCTGGTGTGCGACACTAAAAGAGTTTGGTCACTTCGATCCCAACAGCACTGGCCCTAATGCTCACTATACACGCGCTCGGTTTGGGGCACCACAGACCACAGCAAGGGAGATATGACGAAATCCACAGCAAAACCAAACAGAGTAAGCCAAACGACGGCCACCAACGAGAGACAGACATAGACAACATCGCGAGGCGCTGCTATTTATAGGTACCAGCGGCAAACCCAACTACAAGAGCGTTCACTTCCATGTGCATTTTTGCTGTCCGCGAACGTGGCTGATGATGCTATCTTATGCTGGGAATCGTCGGCGTGATTTCCGGGTCATTGGTGCACAAACATGTCGGTACTTTGAAATATCTTCGTATTTCCTGCATATCTATGTCATGACTTCATCCCAAAGGCTAGATAATGGCAATGGGATAACACGACAACACACAACTATCGTCCGCCATTGACGAAAGCGCACACCTTGACGATAGGTACACATATCCTGCTGCGCGAGATCCTCGCACACATTAAATATTGTACTCCAGTTTTTTCGTAGAAAAGCAGAACGGGTATACTATACGCTTATGGCGATGGGCCGTTCTAAAGGTGCCACTCGTAAGGTAGGGGTCGCGAAAGATAGTCACGAGCTTACGTATGAAACGCGTTCGGTAATGGTATTGGAGAGCAGTGAGACCTTTTTTCAGCGGTTTGGACACATAATCTTGAACAGCGATTGTTGGAGAAGCACAACCCACGGAGAATGCACTCGACGAGATCCTAGTCAAGACGTCGTCACTCCGGTCTCAAATACACGGGTCGCAATAGTAGCTGCACCTTAACTTGCTAAAGCGTTTGCTGAGGGTACTGATGGAAGGCTGTGGGGTTACCTGTGCCGCTCACTGCTGGTGTATTACATACAAACGGGGCGTATACAATACAAAACTCAAAGCATCCCTAGAGAGGATCCCGCGCATTAAACACAGGGTACAAGGGTTACTCGGTATATCTTCTTACAATAGTGACCCCATCCGTACATGCTCTGCAGACTCTTCGCATGGGTTCGACTTGAAAGCAATGCTTACCGAGATTGCATACATCTAAGATGCACGGCATTGTTGCACGATCAACTCCTCGCCCCCACTCCCTAACGAGTAGGAAACATGTATTTAGTGGCTGAGAAGAAAATTGGGAGATAAAACAAACGCTGGAGAGGAGAGAGCATTACACTTTGTAGGTATTAATAGTGGCATCATAAATGTCTGTCGCCTGGTCAGATCGGTGTATTATGCTAATGGAACATATGTGTGACTTGGAGATGTTGTGTTGCTGGCACGTTTTCTGTTTAAGGACCATCATTCCGTGGGCCAAAACAACATTCCAACTTAATCACGCCTGTGTTGCAGACAGCAGGAAAACAAATTATTTGTTTCACCGAATCAGCGACCAAATTAACACCTGAAAAAAACTCTACCTAGGCCCTTGCGTTGAAGACACGCCGCAGGTGCTTTCAGACACGTGGAAATAGGCATGCCAGGACAGGCTAAAAGCAAATGAGATGGGCATGTAGATAGGCAGATGGCTGAATTATCTGAACGTGCCTTGAAAGTACTGCTGAAATCCAGTATACTGGTTGGTTTTATATACCACAGTATAATCGCTACTGACTGAGCCAGCCAGTGTCCAGCCCTATTATTTAAGGCGTTTGCCTTAAACCTCATCCTGTACACATTTCAAGTTATTATGTTTCTAGGGGCGGAATGTCTGAAAAAAGAGGGAAATGCCTAACGATCACCTGGACAAGATAGGCACGAAAATGGTTGTTTAGACACGCCTGTTTCAGAACAGGTAACTGAGGTACTTTCAGGCATGCAGACATCAATTTCAGACCCGCGTTTACCTGGTTATGGGAACTCCGCACTAACGGCGTTATTGTTTAGTACCTGAAAGTTTTTTTTGGTGTGGCGAAAGACAGGCAAGACGGTAGCAAAAACAGTAGTCCGTACAAGCCTGTTTCAGAAAAGGTAGTTAAGGCATTTTTCAACCATGCCTTAAAGGCAAGGCCCTACAATATTTATACCTGTATACATTTTCATTTACGAATTTCCGCAACTGTGTCACAACTGCAGCAGGAGTACTTATTCGAACGTGCTCCACCCTGCTAAAGACCCTATGGTGCACTCACTGCAGCGAATTTGGTAAGGCAGCGGCAGCATAGCAGCTGTACAGCAGAAGTGCCAGCAGTCGTACAGAAGCAGCGATCCACGGATTTGTGAAGAACACAACGATAGCCCTTTTGCGAGCTAATATACGCACGGCAGAGCAGTGTCAGCGAATATATTCTTTCTTGTACACAGCATTAGCAGTTCCTGGTATATATGACACCCGACCACGCATATCGTACAACAGAAGAAACAACCCACATTATATCTCAGTTGTTTACAGGATTAGTGAGTGCTACGAGCGACTACCATACAGAATAAAAAAATAGGGACCAGCCTTGAATGTGTGGCAAGCAAACAGCCGTGCGGAGGGTAAAAAATTTAGAGTTTAGGAAATAAAGAAGAAATCAAAAAGAAGCTTCTCAGAGTCGGTTGCTCAGAGGCGGCAAACACAACAATAAAACGGAAAATGCTCAGGGTGACAATAACATGACGTAAGCCGAGCGTTTAAAACTGATTGGTAACGGAATCCCGCGGCACACAGCAGTCAACAGGGGAAAGCAAGAAAGTACTGGGTGAGCTCGATGCATGACCAAGATGCTAAATAAATTTGGATGGTAGCAAACTTCACGGTATCCATCGACTCCACACCGGGTACATTACGCGACATGTGTTAAGGCCACGCAGGATCTTATCCACCCCCGATCCCCGGGCTTCCGGCTCACCCTAATATCTAGATGTTTCTTCAGAACAGAAAATCCCGCCGCTGCTTTTGTCACGCTGCGTTTGAGCTTTCGGCTGGTTCGCGCCTGATCAGAGAGCGGGTGTTCAACATTAGTGTCTCGTTTACAGCAGCTTGTGATTCTCTCCAGAGTGCCCGGTCGTAGTTTCTCAACCCAGGTCTACACCTCGACTTTGGTGTGCTGCAGTGGTCGGAATTGGTCGGAATTGGGAAGCCTAGAAAGGAGACAAACGTTCGACCACCAACTGAACGTTTGCACTTCACTTGCGGACAGCTATGTCTCACCACAAGCAAACACAGCAGCCGTAGACAGCCAGAAACAACTCGTGAGGTGACTTCGTGAGGTCAAAGTTGCAGCCAGCATCACCCAAAAGTCCTGAAAAAATTCAATATTCGACGATTGTTTTGTTTTTGCGCGCTAGTGCGTTGTACCATGGGTTCAACGCGTATGAAAACTCGGCTTTCGAGAAGTTAGCTGAGGATTTCGCGGACCTTTTGAAGTACTAACATAGCGTACCCAAACAAACGCCGGCCGGGCGCATTTCGTTCCCTTTAGAAGTAGTTAAGTGTTGGGCTAAAAACAGAGCAAAAAAGGGCAAAACACATCTGGATTCTTGTAGATTTACCTCAGTTTTGTTCCATCTATTAATAAGGGATCTTGCCCACGCAAGAACCCTAAGGAACATGTTGCCACTTACTCGGGAGCAGGCGTTTCGCCAAAAAATACCAACGACTTGGAAATAGAGTTTACGTTTCACAAGCAAGATCCCTTATGTTCAGATAAAAAAAACTGATGTAAATCTACAAGAATCAAGAGCTTTTTTTGACCTTTTCGCTCTGTTTTTAGACCAAGACTCAATTAACTACAGTACGCGACATGTGTTAATAATTTGGTAATTACGAATATCAGGCTGAAGTTTTTCGAAAAATAAGAATTTACAGGTCAACATTTGTGCTCAGCGAGGAACGCCACTCTAAACCCTATATACTAGCCTTTAAGAGCCTACGCTCAATGTTGAGATGACAATAAGCCGCGAACGTTAGCCAAAATAAGAATTTGTTAACTGCGGTCGCGTACTGTACCACAAACGGGAAAGAAATGCGCCCGGCCGGCGTTTTTTTGGGAAGGCTATGTTAATTGTTCAAAAGATCCGCGAAATCCTTAGCTAAACTCTGGTGAAAGCCGTTTTTTTTGCGTGTTGTACCCATGGTACTACGTGCTAGCGCGCAAAAAAAACAAATCGTCGAATTCGCAACTCTTTTCCAACTTTTTGGTGATGCTGGCTGCAACTTTGACCTCACCAAGTCACTTCGCGAGTGGTTTCTGGCTGCTTCCGGCTGCTGCCCGGTGCACCCGATGCCTTCACGCACCCGGTACTTAGCGTGACTCAATTTCACGGACTGTGTTTGCTTGAGGTGAGACGTAGCTGTCCGCAAGTGAAGTGCAAATATTATTTTGGGGGTCAACCTCTTGTCTCCTTTCATACCTTTGAAATTCCGACCAATTTCGACCACTGCAGCACCCAAACGTCGACGTGTAGACCTCCGTTGAGAAACTGCGATCGGGCGATTTGGAGAGAATCACAAGCTGCTGTAGACGAGACACTAAAATTCAACACCCGCTCCCTGCCAAGGCACAAACCAGCCGAAAGCCCAAACGCAGCCTGATAAATCAGCGGCGGGTTTTTCTGTTCCGATGAAATAACTAGATATTAGGGTGAACCTGAAACCCGGGGATCGGGGGTGGATAAGATCCTGCGTGGCCTTAAATATGTAGTCGAAAATAATTTTAGGATTGTTTTTCAAAAAAATAACAATTTAGAGCTAAGCATTTGTGCTCAGCGAGGAGGGGTACTCTATACCCTATACAACAGCCTTTAAGAGACTACGCTTAACGTTGAGATTACAATCAGCCGCTAGCCTTAACCAAAACCGGATTTTGTTAACTGCTGTCGCGTACTTAACTGGAGGTACGGCTGACTTTGCGTACCTCGACTGCTGCTTGTGTGGTTGAACTACTGAAGCCTTTGCTTTATGTACCGGTACGAGTATACCTGCACACCCTGGACGATAGCCTATTGAATATGCCTATTGGTATGCCAATAGGTTGGGGCATTGCATATCGATGGTCACCTGCAATAAGAGGGTGGAATTGACCGGTACCTAATTATTTGCCCTATAGGCCCAGAGATTTTGGTATGATCGAGACCCTCGACAAAATAGTTTTATTCTTCTTTCTAGAATATTTGTGAATGATTGACTTGAAGCTCATACTGCACATTGTCGGAGGGAAACATAATATTAAAAATAATAATAATAATAACAACAACAACAACAACAACAACAACAACAACAACAACAACAACAACAACAACAACAACAACAACAACAACAACAAATACAACAACAGCAACAACAATAATAACAATAATAATAAAAATGAATAATAATAATAATAATAATAATAATAATAATAATAGTAATAATAATAAATAGAATACTCGTAGTGTTGTTCTGTTGTCCCAAGAAGCAGGTTTCGATTGGTATCCTCATAAACCTACCAGGTGTTACTCCAAATCTTTTACTTTAGAATTAAACGAACAAGCAGTAGGACAAGGTATTTGTTGCTATCATCCAAGGTATTCATCCAAACAAAAGGGTATACGGTATGTGTTGTTTTAAGCAATAGCGCTAAGCAATAGGGTATACATTTACAAGCACTAGATATCGATCGAGACCCTTCCAAACCTATTAATTTGGCAGTAGGTATCCATGGATCCCCTTGCGAACCTATTAAACTGGGCAATAGGTATCGATGGATACCCTTTCGAACCTATTGCATTGAGCAATAGGCATCGATCGATATCATCACACACATATCGCTTTAACCAATAGGTGTTGATAGGTGGCGATAAAAAGGTATCGTTCGAACGATAGCCTGTTGGGAACCATTTTCAAATTATATTGGTGCCCAAGATATATATCGATAGACACGTTCGCAAGCATATCGGTCGGGACAATAGGCTATTGTGGCCACTACCCTAACCATATTGTTGCTTACAATACCTATTGAAAGACCCCGATGCCAAGCGATTGTGCCCCGCGATAGCTATCGATCGTCATAATTTTCGACCTATTGTTGGCCCAATAGCCTATTCGATAGGGTATTATTCAGGGTATAAGCAGGACCTGAACGGCACTCAAACAAGTCACTTCAGAACACTGAAGGCTTGAGCTTCACGTCGAACACGCGCAAATAGTAATCACCACCTTGTTGTTGAGAGCATCTACCTAAAATTCTAAGGTCACAACTAGGGCAGACGGCACCGAGTCTGGGCACTCTCCAGTGCTGAAGGGGAGTGCGGCGTGGATGATGGATGACGAACTGGAGTTGGTTGTACCGAGACCGGCTGCATTTGAGCGCCTTGCTCTCCAACACCGAGACAATAGAAGGGCGAAAGGTCTATGGTGAACTGTCTATCGATACCTATCGTCCGAAACAATAGGTTTCCG
>JAYJME010000493.1:0-22540 GCA_036873775.1 Costaria costata | reverse complement strand
CGTGTGCCCACGGGACAGATGTTCTATCACCCCGGTGGTAGAAGGAGGGGCCCCGTGAACGTGTGCGGCGTAACTAACATTATGACCGGGGTGTGGTATCTTGTGTAGCCCCGGTGATAAATCGATGGTTTCAAAAATACGCCCAAAATTATCACCGAGGTGTCGTATTCTGTGGGGGGTGTGGTATCTTATGTGGGTGTGTTATCTCGTGTAGAATACGGTAATAATTGCAATGGCCTCTCCATCCCATTGGCGGACCGGCAGCAATTGGGTACGGCAGCTCGTCCGAACGAATGAAGAAACATATGAGGTGGGGGTACCGAACCGATTGTAGGTAATCAGGGCCATAAATATCATTCTCATCAGGTGTGCTGGTGTGTACTGGAGCCGGAATTTCATCCGTTGTCTCCATCACCGATAGGTAAGCCTTGGAGTTGTACGGGGGGACGAGAAGAAGCGTGGTCGGCCGCTACACAGCAAGTAGTTATTTCTATTTCTTGGTCAACAAACTGATCGTTCGAATATTGTTTGTTGTTGAGATGCAGTTGTAAGTATTTTGCAGATTCTTGACAGCTGCCAATTTTATCATTTCTCGTATACACTATACATCAGTACTGGCTGCTCTGTTGCTTTTTTGACGGCAGTTTAAAGTCGTTGTACGCTTCAGGTATTATATTATACTCGTATATGTGTATCTTGTTTGCTCGTGCAAAAAAACAAATCTTATACTCGTACGTAGATGTTTGGTCATAACGTCATAATATATCGTTGTGTCGGTGCTGCGAACCGGTTATCAAGTTGTCACAAAGCAACGACTGCATGCTGCTGCTGGGTAACTGCCACAAAGTGAAGACAGCTAGAAGTCTGCTACACACAGCAGAAATAATGCTGTGTGTAGCGATGCTTGGATGCTGTGCTTTGGAAAGTCTCTAGGTTGATTCGACCGGAGGGATCAGGTCATGCATAAAAACATACCTGTTATATAATATCACATATATATGGGGGTACGCAATTCAATGGTTGTCGCCATATGGGGGCAGCGAATATGTTTGCACCAACCCCACAACATCAATAACGGCAGCAGTTATGATCCTGACAATATAGTTTCTTCTTTGTTCGCAGGCAAGAAATATATATCTCTTCAAGAAAACGACAGTCGCTGGCTACTATATTTATTCTCACACATCAAAAATGGAATTTTGACAAACCGATGCACATCTCCACATCTCCACACAACTCCACAACGGAGAAGTCCCGATAGGTCACAGAAAGACATGCGCGACCGTCGTCGATACAGACCTTAGGTCGTTTAAATAATTGTATTGACAGTCGACGGTGATACAGATACGCCTATGCCGTAGACTCTGTAGCTTACGGTGCCCTACATCTTTCCGGCATGAGGTGTTCTATTCCACACTCGGTTTTAGATAAATACCGCTTAAAGAAACGGTCGACACTCTAGCTATAATAGTTTAGTATGATCGGGGTCGCGACAAACGTGAAAATGAACCTTGAAAATTAAATAGATGATATGACATGACCATACACCACAAAAAAAGGAGAAGACAAACAAGCTCGCAAATTGAACTCCAAGCAAGCACCCAGCGAGGCAACAGGGCAATGGTGGCAGCCCCGAAGGGAACAGAGCTAAGAGCAGTACTACCGCCGCTATTGCTAGGCAATGGCTAGCAGCTGCGCCGTAGTAAAAAGCTAGCAGCAGCAGCAACTATTCACAGCAAACGAAAAGCACAGCAAGCTCCTAAGACCTTCTAGCATTCACTGTTTAGAGGTACAACGCTGTGCAGACATCGCGATCGAGGCTGACGCAAGCACAACACACCAGACAGTACCAACCCCACCTAGCGCCCAACCATAACACCTCGGCGCATAGAACGTGGCAACCTCACAACGCCGAGCTGATGCTGCTGCCACTGCCGAACTGCTCCCTGCTGCAGCAGCAGTGCAGACTTCGAAATGCTTGCGGATAAAACGCGCGACAAACGATGGCCCTCGGCTCGGCTGGCTGAGGTGGTCGGTTTCGTTGCCCTTCCAGAAGGCCTTGATGTTCTGCTTCATTCTCGGGCCATATAGGCCAATCAGATGTCAAAATAAATTCGGGTAAGTGAAATACCTTGCGCTTCCAGAAGGCCTTGCTGTTCTGCTTCATACTCGGGCCATATAGGCCAATCACATGTCAAAATGAATTCGGGTAAGTGAAATAGCAAATTCATTACTTTACTAACGCTTTATCCGTCTGAGTTTCGAGAAATAACCTCAAATGGAGCCCTCGGCACAATTTGTAAAGAAGAATTTTGCTAGTAGTTTCTAGCACAAACTCTCTATACTTAATGAAAAGTAATAGGAGTAGTTAATAAAAAGTCCACGAAACCCTCAGCTAACTTCTGGTGAAAGCCGTTGTTTCGTACGTACCAGGTAGTGTACATATTGTACTACGTACTAACGTGCTACCCCACAAAAATACCAAATCGTCGAATTTGCAATTTTTTCTTCACGATTTGGTGATGCTGGCTGCAACTTTGACCTCACAAGGTCACCTCGCGAGTCGTTTCTGGCTGCCTTCTGCCGCGGTCCGGTGCCCCCGATGCCCTCACGCACTCCGTACTGAGCGTGACTTATTTTTACGGGCTGTGTTTGCTTGTGGTGAGACGTATGTAGCTGTCCGCGAGTCAGCTGCAAGCGTTCAATTGGGGGTCAAACTTTTGTCTCCTTTCGCGTCTTCCAAATTCAGACCAATCGCGACCACTGCAATACCCCGAGGTGTAGACCTCCGTTGAGAAACTGCGAACGGGCGATCTGGAGAGAATCACAAGCTACTGTAGAGGAGATAAGACACCAATATTGAACACCACCAATATTGAACACCCGCTCTCTGCTACAGCTTGAACCAGCCGATAGCCCAAACACGCGTGATTTCTGATTCGTTCAAACATCTAGATATTAAAGTAAGCCGAAAACCCGGGGATCGGGGGTGCATAAGATCCAGCGTGACCTTCAAACTCGCAGGGTTCTTGACGGTGCGGTGTTTTCGTATCAGTTCGGTTCGGTGCGGTTAACTGCACCGCGCCGCACCGAAAATTGTTCGGGCTCGTGAAAACCGCACATCACCGTGCCGTAGGATTTGCGATATCGTAAAACCGCACCGAACGGCACCGTAGGTACCGCACCGAACTGTGAGAATGAAGCCAGCACCGAAAAGCGCTGTAAGATTTTTAATCTCTTAAAAGCGCACCAAACAGCACCTTAAGTTTTTCGATGTATGAAAAACGCACTGTTCACACCGCGAAAGACATGAAACAGCACCAAACCGCACCGTCGTAGGGTTGACGACATCATACAACAGCCTTCGTTGTTTCCAAGGTTCTTTTCGGTGCGATTTTACGTATAGGTTCCGTTAACCGCACTGCGCCGCACCGTAGGAATTTTGGCCTCTTGAAAACCAAATAGGTTACGTCGTAAGAGGTTAGCGTGGTGTCGATAATGATACCGCACGTGCCAATGGCAACGGCGTATTATGGGGTCTTCAAATGCATCAAACCAACGTCGCATGGGTCACTCGCAAATGCAGAGTATATTTTTCTGTCTCGCTCAGGAAACGATAACGGGGTTGTACATTAGTACAAATTTGTAAAATTAAAGGGGAAGCTCACACACCTTACGTAGGGCATAGGCGTTTTTGCTGCACAAGACCAATCCTCGATGTGGGGGAAGGGGAGTAAACGCGAACTGCAACCGTTACACATCCAACCCATCCCGTTGCAACGGACAACGCTATATTCGTATTCTCTCTGTATAACTTAGAACACAAACAGTACGCCCCGGCGTGATACTGTTTCCGTCGTGGTACCACCACGCACCCACTAGTGGCAATACCCCGTATCAATGGCACGTCATATATATCCAATAGATCTGAACTAGACCGTTTAGATTTCCAGGAAACGACCTCACCTTAGTTTACAATATGGCGGTTCATGACACGAAGAAGCACGTCGCGTAACTCATAATTCGGACAATACAGACCAAACTCTAAAGAAGTATCCAGGCCTCATCCTAATGCGCCCTTCGATATTAAACAAATCGGAAGCTGAGCCAATATTTGCTAAAATTCTGAAACCACAAAAGATATTTGCGAATCAAGCACACACATCAATTCCACCAGTATTCGGCATCTCGGGCAAATCTGACCACGTGAATATCTGATCACGTTTTCCTGGCCTAACTAAAATATCAGGTACCGAGAATATTGCACTCTTCATCGCGCACTTGTAAGAAGAATGCATTGAGCCAAAACAAACACTATAAATATCTTACCGATCAGACTATCTCGTACTTTTTACTTCAGAAAAAACAATCCGGAGATCTTTTTTACAAATACATCTATTTTTAGGGTGGGCCTGTTGTGCTTAAGAGGGATGTTTTATTACTTGTTCCCCGATATACTACCAAACCAATCTGGACTCCCGTTCCCGTAAAGTCCCATTTAGGACCTGGTAGATGAGTCCGTCCCATGTCTCCCGCGAGTGAGTTTTAACGGACGCCAGGTCTCTCGAAGATGCAGCATTGTCTTGAAATCGCATCGTCGTCGTGTTGTCCAAAGGGCTCCACTAGAAGCGCGGTTCTGCGGAGGGCATCATATTTTTGGCGGTTATCGAGTAAGGGTTAAGGCTTACGCAGTCTCTCCTTAGCCCCGGGCCACGCATGGGTGATTGAAGAAAACCTGGGTGAAGGTTGCAGATCCTTTCGTGTTTGCAAGGAACACGTTTGAGCAAATATAAAGAGGTGATGTAATATCCTAATGATAGCATAATCTTCGCACTGAAAGAAGCACGCTGTCAGAATGTATCGTGAACTAACTAAATCGTAATGGATAAAATCATGAAACTGTCACGGTGGAAAAAACACAACCAGGACGCGCCGATTAGACGAATACATTAGTTAGTAATGTCAAGACATTTTAATGCATGTGTTCAAAAGCCGAATTCGGTAAACGAAGCAAGTGTATGCGTGAACCAAATCCCGAAGTGACTTTTCAAACAGTTCATACCGTATCTAACTGGGGAATCGGGGTCGCGACAAAATATAAATTGAAAAACATGGATGGTACGACTACGTGGCGGTCACGCTCCTATTGCTAGGCATTGGGACACAGCTGCGCAGTAGTCAAAAGCTAGCCGCAGCAGCGTCAGTAGCGATAATTTACAGAAAACAAAAGTTACAGATCCCAGGATATTATATCGCTGCAGAAAGCACGAGGTTTACGCAATCACATAGCACCAGAGAGTGTACCAACACCACCCAACGCCCAACTGCAAAGCTCGACGCATAGACAGAAGCAACCTCACACCGCAGAGCTGCTGCTGGTCTACTGCTGCTTGCTGCAGCCGCAGTGTTGGGGTTGTTATGCTTGAGGACAAAACGCACGACAAAGGATCGCCCTCGGCTGGCTGAGGTGCTCGGTTTCCTTGCGCTTCGCTTCGAAAAGGCCTTGCCGTTGGGCTTAATACGCGGGGCATATAAGCGTATCATATTTGACGTAAAATAAGTTTGGAAAAGTGAATAAGCAGATTCGTTGCTTTTCTAACACTTTTTCGTTCTGATTCCCATGAAATTACCGCAAAGGGAGCCCTCGGTACAACGTGAACATTTTGTTTTTTTGCGCACTCTATTTTCTCACATTTTCTTCAATATTGTGGCTAAAGGGATATAAGATAGACGCCTAGTGTAGTCGTACTTACGTGATTGTACTCACAACAATCAAAGCGATTAGTTGGCTGAAGAAAGCCAGGCAAGACATCATGTAGAGGCCATTTTGGAAATGTCACAATACTACCTAGTGTCATTAAGCGCCGATGCTCAACCGCCGCTCACCATCTTCCCGGCAGCACCTACGCTTGGTGCATCCGCGACGGCCGTTGCATTTTTTCCTTTCGTTGTTGCGTACAAGGGTGTAATGACTCGGGCAGTTGAAGCTCGAACAATATTTGTCTGCAACTTTGGATGGAACATTGGTGCGATCATACATACAAACGAGTTAGTGAGTGTGACAGCCCCGGCTTCAAAAATAGTTGGCAAAACATATGAGAGAGCAATATCTTACGAAATCAAGAGTTGGCGTCGAATATCACTGCGATTATGCCTACCACTGTGTGACCTACCCGGCAAGGCGTTGGGAGCCTTTTCGTTTGGGCGGCGCGTAATAAAGTTTGAGCGCCTACAAACAAATTGGGTGTTGCCTGAAAAAACGAGGTAGTCTTACAAAAACCCAAGACCCCCAAAAAACTGAAAAAACAAACAAGGCTTCGACCGCGAAACGCGGAATGTTTTGAGGTGCAAAATAATGTGAACATGTAGCGCGGGATGTTTTCGAGTTGCATAAATGTAGAAATATATATACCTACAAATATATTAACCAGCTTTAGTTCAGAAATAAATGGCCCTAACGGCCCGTTCGAGATTGGACCCAACCGTCAAGCCCTAGAAGAAAAGTATGTCGCAATAGAGTGTTTGCGTACAAACAATTCTGGGGAAATCATTACATAAGATCAACAAAAATATAATCGCGTTTCCAATTGTTTTCAGGGTTTGGGTATAAGGAACTCACAAAACTGACTTTGCCCGTACACACCAGGCTACGGCAACCTACCGTTGCTTCCTTCTATTGGTAACAAACGCGAGAAAGTATGAGCACGTCTGTACCCGGCAGTACCAGGGTAGTGAGCAACGACAAGTGACAAGATTTTTCCTGTACTGCTGTGTTAACCATCATTCGTCCAACATGCCGTGTAGATTTGATAGAACGATTGAGTTCGAGCTCGACAGATAAACTCCAAATACGCGTAAACCTTACCGTCATTCTCGCAGCATTGGTCTGTCGTGCAGTCACCCTCCTTGCACACGAGTGTATCGGCGTCGCTAACAAGATCGTAGTGCCGGGGACAGTCGTCGTAGCTTGAGCAGACCTTTTCGCAGCACTGGGACGACTCGCACACGTTCCGGTCGCACTTCTCGGAGGCGGCTCCGGCGATCAAAGCGAAGCCATCATCGCACGGGAACAAGCTGCAGTAGTTTGTTTCTGAGGTTCCAGGTGCGTCCACGTTTAGCGTACGCGACAGGAATAATCAAAAGGACGTCAGCGGGGATGTTTTACACAGGTTTGTGGACTCTAGGGACGAATATTTCCGAATCATACACTAGTCGTTTCGTAGATCTTAAAGCAACTCCGACGCCTCTCAACCCGATTCAATGTTGCAGTCGCCTTTCACACAAGAGTCAATCCGACCTAACTAGCTTTTTTGTTTATGCCAGGTCTACAAGTTTGGATCGTGAACACGTTACCAGGTCTACAAATTTGGATCGTGAACACGTTTTATGTATAAAAAAATATAGACTCACCGTTCTGCTCGCAGCAGAAGCCAGTGGTGCATCCGTGGCGGCGGCATCTTCTGTTCTTACGGTTTTTCCTCACGCTGTAGCCGCTCGGGCAGGAGTCGCTTGAGCAGTACTCGTCTGAGACAAAGGAAATAAGGTACAACTGTTAGGTAAGAAGTAACGAATGTGGCGGTCGCCTCGATGCTCTAAAATGCTTAACGTAGGTTGAAATGTGAACTAAACGTTTAGAACCTAGGCCGTCTCTTCTGTGGATCGATATATTTTCGTTATGAGTTTGGCTTTTCAGCCAATCCAAGAATTCTTCCGCCTACAAAGCGACCGGGTTTGTCGAGCGGTTCTTGGGATGAGTCTACTTGCTCTCCGAGAGGTACCCAGCTCAAAAATCCGGTTCTCCACCGGTGCAGTTCGAAAAATTGCCAACTATTCAAAATCCGACCTAAAAAATCCAAAGTAGCTTCAAATCAGAAAATGGGCCTATTTTCCGACGAGGGACATCTTCAGATTTTTTGTCGTCGGATTGTGCACCATGACTAACACACTCTAACTACGCCTCTGGAGAAGCGGAGTTTTGAGCTGGGTACCCCTCGGAGAGACTCTGGACTCGTTCTTAAGCGTGCACGACCGGACTCGTTCTTAGACGTGCACGACCGCACTCGTTCTTAGACGTGCACGACCGACTCCGTCGCTTCGTGGCCTTAAAACGTCTTCGTTTGGCTGAAAAGCCAAAATCGGATGAAACGGACTTAAATCAAAGCAAGTTTGTTTTGTTCTAAACACAATCATCAAGTTTTCGGAGAACATTCGCTACCGCTAAAAAGCTACACACTTGCGAAAACAGCACAACAATTCCGCTACGAACTCGGAAAACAGAAGCAACATAATCGAAAGTATATCCACGGTTCAGACTGTCCCACTGCAAAGTTGTTGGATCTCACACATGCAAGTCGGTATTATACACCTACGGTCAGAGTTCGACTGTACATGTCTCCCTCCTCACCGTTATTCTCGCAGCACTGGTCTGTCGTGCAGTCACCCTCCTTGCACACGATCGTGTCGGCGTCGCTCACTAGATCGTAGTGCCGGGGACAGTCGCCGTAGCTTGAGCAGACCTTTTCGCAGCACTGGGACGACTCGCACACATTTCCGTCGCATTTCTTGGAGGCGGCGCCGGCGATCAAAGCGAAGCCATCATCGCACGGGAACGAGCTGCAGTAGTTTGGTTCTGAGGTGTGAGGTAACCACGTTAAGCGGAGGCGACACAAGAAGAAACAATTGGCCATGGAAGGGTTATAATTACTGTAGGGATTACAGAGTTTTTTACGAGGGTCCCAAACGTCGACCGGACATGACGACCTCGCTGGTTTGTACTAGGCCCCAAGTTCCGTGCGTCTAAAATATTGACTCACCGTCTTCCTCGCAGCAGAAGCCAGTGGTGCATCCGTGGCGGCGGCACCTTCTGTTCTTACGGTTTTTCCTTACGCTGTAGCCGCTTGGGCAGAAATCCCTTGAGCAGTACTCGTCTGCGAGGAAGGAAAGAAGGTAGACCAATTCAGCAAAAGGAACCGAACATGGTTGTCGCGTTCATGCTCTAAAATGTTCAACGTAGGTTAAACCATGAACTTAACTTCCAGAACTGAGGCAATAATAAATTTTGTTGTAAACCCAATCACGAAGTTTTCGAAAGTGGGAACAGTTTCTACCGGTAACAAGCTATTACGATTGCGGAGAACAGCAAACATTTTCCACTGAGCGCTCGGAAAACAGTAGCGATCACCATCCGAAGTATACTCATGATTTAGACTGCTCCGCCGCTAAGTAAACCTGCGAGTTGCTTGGAACTCACAAATGAAACATATGCAGTCATAGTTGTATCTGTATATATCGCCCGCCTCACCGTTATTCTCGCAGCACTGGTCTGTCGTGCAGTCACCGTCCTTGCACACAAGTGTGTCGGCGTTGCTAACAAGATCGTAGTGCCGGGGGCAGTCGCCATAGCTTGAGCAGACCTTTTCGCAGCACTGGGACGATTCGCACACGTTTCTGTCGCACTTCGTGGAGGCGGCGCCAGCGATCAAAGCGAATCCATCATCGCACAGGAACAAGCTGCAGTAGTTTGTTTCTGAGGTAGAGATGCGTCCACGTTTAGCGTAAGCGACAAAAGAAGAAAAACGCTTGGCCACCGGAGATTGAAAAGTTGTCACACAGTAATGTATAATTTCGGCATGCAGGTCACAGAGTCAAACGCACATGTTTGCATTAGCATCTTGAATCAAAATTTATTTATTCTAAGCCGGATTTGCGATTGCAGTCGATGTTTTTTTACGGCGGTGTAAAGGTCGATCGGACCCAACTAGCTTTCTGGTTGGTACTAAGCCCCTAGATTTCAGATCGTGGGACAGGTTGTGTGCGTCTAAAATATGGACTCACCGTCCTCCTCGCAGCAGAAGCCAGTGGTGCATCCGTGGCGGCGGCACCGTCTGTTCTTACGGTTTTTCCTTACGCTGTAGCCGCTTGGACAGGAATCGCTTGAGCAGTACTCGTCTGAGATATGGGAAGGAAGGTACACCAATTAAGCAAGGGGTAACGAATTTGGCGGTCGCCTTGATGGTCCAAAGTTGTTTCACGTAGAAAAAATATTTTGCTGTCAACACAATCACCAAGTTCTCGGAACTAGGAACATTTTCTACCTCTACAAGATACTCAACAGCTACGGTCAGAGTTTAACTGTACAAATCGTCCGGCTCACCGTTATTCTCGCAGCACTGGTCTGTCGTGCAGTCACCATCCTTGCACACGAGTGTATCGGCGTCGCTCACAAGATCGTAGTGCCGGGGGCAGCCGCGATAGCTTGAGCAGACCTTTTCGCAGCACTGGGACGACTCGCACACGTTTCCGTCGCACTTCTCGGAGGCGGCGCCGGCGATCAAAGCGAAGCCATCCTCGCACGGGAACAAGCTGCAGTAGTTTGTTTCTAAGGTTCAACGTGCGTTCACGTTTAGCGTAAGAGACACAAGAGGAAAAACATGTATTTCCATCGGAAGTTCTTTCTCAGTTTTAATCGCTGTAGGGATCTACATTACAAGGTCAAACGCACAGGTTCTTTATATACACTAATATCTTTCAAACCTGATTCACCATTGCAGTCGACTCAAAGAAAGGGGAGATCTGGCATGGTACCAGGGAGACCGTTTGGTAACACTGGGACCATTTTCACACGTTCTCGTTACAGTTCTCGGAGGAGGCGTTGGCGATCCAAGCGAAGCTTTCATCGAAATTAACGAGATGCAGTAGTTTGCTTCTGAAGTTCAAGGTAACACTTAAGTATACGCAACTGAAAAAGGAGAACAGAGTTCGCATCTGCGAGATCGGAACAACTAGTTTCAAATTATCGTCTTACCGTCTTTATCTTCCCTGCAGCAGCGTTGTGTGGTGCATCGGTGGCCGTTGCACCGCTTGGTCGCAGCGTTCCACACATGGCTGTAGTTATCCGGACAATTGTGACTCAAGCATACTTCCTCTGTAGGATTCAATATACAACAAGATGCGTGGGGCGACGAACACGTACGGGTATCATTTTTGGTCGCCTCTTTAGGCGTCGAGGTGTCCCATACAATGATCACACCCTGACCTGAAAACGTCAGGACAACCGACAGTCAGGTCAGGGTATGATAATATATCTCGCTGACGGCATCTCGAACGCCGAACGGCTTCAACTACGTTTTTGCCATCTTGCTAACGCAGGTTGTGGTATAGTTTATAACATATCAACGGTTAATGGCTCGAACACGGATTTTGATGTGTCGCTGGAACCAGCTCATACAAATGCGAGAACCAGCCTTCTTATCAAACCATACAAGAGGAAGGCCGCTTAACGCGTTTCCCCTCGAAAAAGCGGTTATGTCTCACCGTCTCTGTCGCAGCACTGTCGCCTGTTGCAACCGTTGTGGTTGCACACTTTGGTGTCGGCTTCGTGTGTCGGGCTGTAATAGTCTGGGCACGTGTAGCTGGCGCATGTCAAGTCGCAGCACTGTTTATTCCCGCACACGTTGTTGTCGCACGCTTCGGAGGGGGCGTCCTTGATTAGGATGTAATCGTCGTCGCACATCGCGGAGAAGCAGTATTTTGTGTCTTCGCCAGAACACCGTATTGGAAATGGTAAGACATAAGCGGATCGTGAGAAAATTATACGAAACAACATTATTAGATATATCATGCGTATCTCAAATGTTGATTGCTCATATACCTTTTCAGCGTGATTCCCTCTGTATTTACTTGGTTTCGAGCATGGTAGACCTTCATCATTTACAGGTTCAAGGGTATCGCCCTAAACTTATTTCTTTGCGTTAGAGTACATGTACTGATACACGCATTCACAACAATGCGTTAATTTCCGTTTATAGTTTTATCACTTCCGCGCAACATAGCGTGATCAGGGGCTGTGAATGAAAGCGCCATGAAAGCACCATGGGATCTCCGTGGGACTACCCTGGGACGCCAATGAAAGCACTATGGGACGTCCATGACAGACCAAACGCGCAAAAGGCCATTCGATATAAGAGCTCGCAACACAGACGCTCCACGCACCGGACAGGTAAAGGGTGTTTCCGCGCTACGCGGTCCACGGTTTGAAACATTCACTCGGTGTGTGGGTTCCTAATTCCTCAAGGGATAAGCCCATTGTGGGTGGGACAGTGGACCAAGGTTGATCGGGAGCGTGGAGGTTCATAATTTTATAACTTCCGCGCAACATAGAAGTGATCAGTGGCCGTGAATGAAGTACAGCCTAAATGAGTGTCTTGAATTAGCAGTGGTATATTGGTTTTTCTTGGTTTTGACCTAAAGTATATTTAGAGTGTCATTCCTTTCATCACCTTGACGTATAAGTGTAAACGGCAATGAAAAGTTAAATTCCAACTAAAACTAATGCAGAAAAAAAGTTCAGAGGATCTTCAATATGTTGTCTAGTACACAATGCAACTTATTTTATTAACTGTTATGATTGGCACCGTTTACGACTGAGTCGTTTTCTTCTTCCCTCCTCGGTATAAAATGCCCAAAACAAATTCGTCGGCCGTGATTTCTTCCCATCGGTCTACTTGATAATACTATTTTTTGCAAGCTGCATATTCCGATCGCCTCCCAATTTATTCGCCTGAGTTCTTCAGACCGGTGGCTTCGCCGAATGCTTCCGGCACGAACAAGTCAACTATTCCTGTATACATGTCAGGATCAGCAAGAAAATATTTTTTATAGCCACGATGTCAACATGACGTTTGTCGTGCGACGCCTGAAAGGGGCTTTGCGGGTTTGCTGGCGTTGGTGACTAAGGTCAACACCCCGACCAGAACCTCCATCTTGACGAGAACCCTAACCATTACCTCGTGCTAGTTCGCTGTGGCTTGTGAAGGCTCTAGGTTGACTTGGCCGGCGCGGATGCTCCACTTGGAAAGACTGTAAGTTAATCCGGCCATATTGAAATGCTGTTGCTTACAAAACGTTTACGGTGATGCAGCCGCTCAAAAACCATCCACCATCCGTCAGCCAACCAAAGTGCCAACTAACTAGCTACCCCACGATGATTCACCAACACTGCCACGAGGTATCCATTACTCTCAACATTTGTGAGAACTACTTTACCTTCTGTGCAACAGGTGCCGTCGTCGCAGCTATCTCCGATGCAATGGGTGGTGGAAGCTTCGGTCAGGATGGTGTAGTCTGGTGGGCATGTGTGGCTGGAGCACAACAACTCGCAGCACGTGCCTTGGTCACATATCTTGTTTACACACTCTACGCTTCCACCGTTGACGATGCTAGTGTAAGGCACCACGCAGGTGAAGTCCTCGCAGTACGTCTTGAGAGGGTCGAGGTGAAGCGCAAGAGGGCCAGAAAGGGGATACAGGGACGGCCAAAAGAGGGAATGCGGGGACATAAAGATGTTTCGTTCAGGACAGGGAATGGTAAGAACGACACAAAAACTCCGTTTTCGTGGTGATGTGTACATTTTTGGTCCAACTGTTTGTGGTACTTCGTGGTTGGGTTACTGACATAAACCGATGCGGAAATTGTCAACGTCCAGATGACATTTGCAAACATGTATTGAGGCATCCTGCGGTTGGGGTACAATATGCACCCTTCGGGCACATCAAGCAAGGGGTTTGGCGACATTCATACGGTCGCCGATGTAGGTTTCACCTACTCGGGCTACCGTTACCGTAGCAGGCGTCTCCTCTCCGCTGCCCGACGGTAGAGGTTTCGATTGAATACCGAGCCAAGTCTAACTTTCGCATGTCACCAGAACCGTGTGTATTAATCTGGATTGCTGACTAAAAATGCTCATGTTTGCTGCAGTGCATGAACTATGATATTGATGTATTAACTTGCACTTGGTGTTAATTGTGCTGATATCTACTTTGTGCAGACCTGTTGTAAATTGGACCGATTACGCCCGAACGTTTGTCGATTCGACCGAACCTGGATCTATGACATTTGGATGGAAAAATGAAACATTTGTAGCTTGGAGCTGTGGGGGTTTCCCCTTCACGACCCAAGTTGTGGTTCAAACAGGAGTCGCCTTTACCGATATAGAGCCGGAAACGGTTTTGGTGACATTGACTTGAAGACAGTGTGGTTTTTAAGGTAGTAAGGGCAAAGACCCTTTTTAATAATATTGTTTTAGAAGAGTTGGTTCAAAAATGACAAGACGTTCCGTCTTGCCAGCTGTGCGGTGTGGGGTGGGTTCGCGGGGGGTGGGTTAGAGGGGGGCGGAGGAGGGGAGGGGGGTCTGGGGTTGATGGCGGGCGTGCTTGTTGGTCGGGCCGTGTTGGTGTATGAACGCCGATTCGCTACCAGGAAGATAACCGCAAAGAGCGGAGAGAGCATCCCAAAGCAATCGGTTTTGAAACACACATCCTGATGCGAGTGTTACGGGCAGGAGCTATTATAATACGAGGTAAAATTGACGTTAGTACTAAGACACCTCCAACACAGACAAGATTAAGGCCGATATCAATAGGCAACATAACACTGGTGTTTTCATCACCAGCCGAGGAAAGTTAGCGAACATTTTGTCGTAGCCAAGCAACGTTAGAAGCAGAACGCACTCGAGACTAGTGCTGGAAGGTTTCAAACCGATGCACGGAACACTTTTCTGGGTCCGTAGACTCCGGTTTCTATCTTGAAGACAAAGCGACAAAGTGGCAAACGTTCCACAACAAGACACTACAGAAAAAGGAAGACACAGCTCACGCGCCCATCCACCAACCCAACATGATTTCTTGAACACACCTTCTCATTAATGGTGGCCCGCCTCTCATAGATAGCCTGCTCATTCTCGAAGGTCGCTGCACGATGAATAATGCACGGGATAAGGGGGTAGGAGGATGGCATAGCTTAATGAAGCTCAGAGTTCATGACGTCAAACTTTTTCGTCTTGATACATGCGTGCGTTCCCAAACCTCACCAGATTGGTTTGCGGTTACAGTGATAACAAACACATGTTTTCTGTTGGGGCCCCGTCAACTGTAAGCTCTAAACTTGAGAGCAGCATATATATGGTAGTCGTATACAGAACGAGCAAACATTTTCCGTGACTGACGGCACTGACTTGTACAACAGTCCTGATAACCCGGACTCAAGGAAGACTGCACTACAAACTGTTTTTGGCCAATATATTTGGATGTTGAGTGATACATGCACCAGGTTGTGTTACCGCAAGCGTCTTTTAGACTCAAAGGAACTCCAGTTTACTAAATGTACCTGTAGCGTACCAACCTGTTCAAAATACCCTACTTTACCATACCACGTGCAAGAAAAAATCGCTCAGAGAGAAATATACCAAATATGTTAATATTCACCTCCGACTTGCTGCCCACATGAAGTCAGGCACGTGTGTGCAATAAACACATACCTACGGATAAAGACATTCATGACACATCTACTCATGCTTGCTCAATAACATTTGCATCCAATACGCTACTTCACTAAGCCAGCACACCCCAACCAGGGTTGAAACAGTTATGAACGCGTGTTGCCTACGAGTATTGTACTAGGAGAGCGCACTTCAGAAACATTTTTTAGGCGATGTCACCGCACAACAGTCCCAGTGTAGGTACAGAATAAGGATTATGTGGCACCTTTGAAACAAATAATCAACTTTTAGGGTCTCGCGAGGCGCGCCTTGTGCTCAATCCGGGGTATGTAAATCTAAGCATAGAACGTGCATGATTGTTTTACAGATATATACCATTTAACATGTGTTCTTGGTTGGTGCGAACAATATCGTCTCCTGAAACACTAAACAAAAACGTACAAGTACCAAATAAAGCATTCTTGAATACATCTCGAAACCTATGTATTATTGTTCTTGGCAGATATTTACCTTGCAATCGCACCTCAAAGACCCACGACGGAGAAGGAAACTAGAGCGTCTCCCCGTACATAGTACAATGCCCAGGCGGAAGTACAATGCCCAGGCGGACTTCACTCAACTCTCACCTGTTGTGACGCCGAGCGTCGCGAAACAGACTGCGAGAAAGGGGAGACGATTCAGCATCTTAGCCACCGCGCCCCTTGCTTTTATGTGACCTGTAGATTTCTGCACAAGAAACAAAAACAATGCAAACATGGAGAAGGAAGAGAGGAAAACGGTGTCGATATTAGTTGTGTATCATCCAATATTATCTGACGCTCAACTCGGCTGACGGCCGTAATTCAACTAACAGAACTCAGAAAAAGGTTGTCTAGGCCGGGAAGCCCTGAGCTCAAGGTTGTCGGACAAACTTAGGTTGTTAGGGAACATCCATAAGTTCGTCGGACTCAGACAGGACTGATACCAGCAATTAGTTTACAAATCGCGTGACAAAAAAGAAATGAAATATATTACGGTGTGAAGGAGTCCTCGTCAAAATACGAAAACAACCGAACCTACACACATTCTATATAAATAGGTCAAAATGAAAACTAGCAGGACGGTGGGACTCCCGGACAAAATTCGACAACTGGGTTTTACATCGTATTTCCATTTCAGTGTAGTTTATTTAGTAGATCGTGGGCCCACTAAACGGATGGTGGGCGTGGGAAGTATTTGCTTTGTGTACACCTGCGGTATGTATACTATCTAACGACAAGAATGCATTATGCCTGGTGCCGCGGAGCTCAGATTGGTTTTCGTAAAGAGACAACCGCGGCATAATGCACCAGTCGCGAGTAGCAACACGATTTCAGTTATAGTTTACAAACCAAGCTTTTAGCGCTATTGGTTTGTCCTGACTTTTATGCGCGAGTTGCGTTGTAGGGGTTGCGGCGTTGCCACGTGTTTTTAAAAACATTGTGCACCCATCGGGTACCGGAGAGACGGAAACCTTCACGAGACAACTAGCTCCAGAGCTTTTCGCGTTGAGCGTTACAATTAGTTACTACCCGACAGACACCCTTTAGAAACTGTGGAACGGGTGTTTTCAGTGACTTGACATATGTATGTGTGACTGTACCCAGCACTTTGAATTGGTCATCACTTGAGAAGTGGAGTAGGATAACACATATATTATCTCTAGGCGGCGGATACTGGTTGTTTATCGACTCCGCCAGCTAAGTCGTCTATCACCCAGCAACAACCCCGATTCACACTATTTATTAACGAACGTTCCGTCTGAGTTGGACGCGACGTTCGTGAAATATGTTGCGCTAACTATTTTAGCAGGCGGACGATATTTGGTCGATGTCTCTGCGGGCGGATGCCCGACGCGCGCCGGTGCCTAGGCAACGCACGATTGCAATATCGTTACATAAAGCTTTTAGTTTGAAAACGCGCAACTCGCTCAAAACATCCATGCACATTTAGACAGATATTCTCACCGGGAACCAGTTGTCAGCTGGGGAGGAGACGATGGGGAATGGCTGAGGGTTGCGTGCCGGCGCGTGGTCGATTGTAACTCCCCCGGCAGGCGCTTTTCTTTGCGGGAATGGGGGCAACGCCGTGCGCACGCTCGGCATACATGGTGTATGGTTGAAATACACCATATTTTGTTATATCGTTTTTTTTTGTGGTCTAGGAGTAGACTAAACCACCTGAACGGCTTATGGTTGAAAGCCCCATGTGGTTGTGGGCTACGAATGGACGGAGCTGTCCGACCCGCGGAGGTTTGAGCCGTATGCCGAGAATTTCGACAGAGATAGGAATGAGATCCAACACAGGGGTTACGACACCCTATTAACACGACGCGGTACCCATTCAAAAACTTCAAGGGGTATAATATAAAATGATTATCATATTAATACGTTATAGATGCCTGAGGTCGTTTCTGTCGCATTGGTGTTGTTGTGTTTGTTGCTCGCGTTTAGCGGACCGGTCGACTGCTGCTGCTGGTGTCATAGGAATGGTTCATGGGGAGTTCAGTGACGACATCGATACGTTGCACATGAGCATCACGAGTAAGGGCGGTGCCACCAATCAAACCGTTCCATGATTTCAACGTTTTGAAGGTCGCGGGAGAAACGCTCGCACACAATTGTAAATCTGTACATGACCTCAATTTATTCCCAGGTATACCTCGTGTTCACGACATTCGGAGTATGTCAGGAAACTGAGCACCAGTGACGGGTCATATGCCATTACGTATTGCTCTTTTGTTCTGCGAAAAGAACGTCCGAGAACACAGAACACCACGTCACCCATCATTTGTTGGATGGATGTCAAGAAAGAACGGACGTGGGGGTGAACTGATTTCGCCCTTCGAATTAAATCGGCCAGAAAATATCACCCCGTACGATACGTACGATAACGTAGGCATCCGCGCATATTTATTTGAGTTGTTTATTGGTTGGGTTAGCTTGGTATCGTGTATACATTGATTTTGCTCTCGTCGTTTCTCTCTTTCTTTAACTCAGTCAAGAATTAACGGTATGCAGTACGCTTGGCCTTCCGCCGGTACTATCGACCAAGCTCTGTGCTGACTGCGTTTGTACATTAGAGTTGTTCTCCGACAGCCCCGCTAACGTTGGTGTAACGAAATCGTCGGTTTTGAAAGCAACCCTTGGCCGTATCTCCTGAAAAACGGCACCCCTGGGCATCCCGACATCATCGTTCGATAGTAATTCGCAAGTAAATACATTTTAAGAAGATAATGTTTTTCATATCATCCTTCGTCGTGCCGAAAAACCATGAATCGTTTGTTAAAGAAAACCGCTGGTTTGGGGGAGGGGTGTCGTAGACGCAGACCTTAGTTGATATAATCATGCATCCACCGTGAAGAATGAGAACGGAGCACCGATACTCGATCTGGTTGATGTCGATGGACAGAATTCGAGGAAATATGAGAACAACACAAAAGCACGCACGACCATCACGCGAGCGTGGTACCACCCAACACCAGCAGCCTTCTTTCACAAGAATTGGTATTTTCATGAGGGTTGGATGCCAGGTGCCAGTCGTTTCAGTGACATTCGATGCGAGAGCAGTGCCCGGCAGAATAGAAAACACCCCTACTTCCAATGCTGGTGATATATTAGCTGGTACATAATTCGTATGATACGTGGTATAACATGATACCAGGTATATACCATATATATGTACTTACATGATATAATATGTGCAGCATAAATTTCGACTTTACAAGGTATCAACGGAATTTCTAAATCAAGAGGGCAGCTCATCTCGTACATGCCGTCAAAAGCAGAAACTTAGTTGACAATGTATGGGCAAAAGAGCCGAATTGTTCACAGAATGTGCGATTGCCGTCCCGACCAATACGTAGTATACAACAGCTATGATACGTGAGATTTGTCGATAACGAGCATGAAGGGAAACCCAAGCACCGCGTATATACATACATGAACATGTTGGCTGGAATCTATATCTTCCTTTAGACTTTAGAGGTAGTACGGTTTCCGGTACCACATGTTCTCTCTTGTACACAAAATGATCGTCGCGCCGAAGCAATCCTGCCTGTGGTTCAGAGGTAGCCTCTAAAACTCTGAGACTGGAAGTAATGAGTTCGAACCCCTGCGCAAACTCAGGGATTTATTTTTGAAAGATACCAATTATGCCGAGAGCGCTTGATTGTGTGGGCAGGGACGTCCCGGATTTTTTTTTTTGACACCTAACCATCTATAATTGTTCGAGTGGAAAACAAATTGGAGCACTCTGTGATCGCTGGACGATGTAGAACAAAACAGTCCTCAGGGGGGGTCTTTAAAAACAAGTGATTGGTTTTTGGAAAATTTCAGAAAATTACTTGTTTTGTGCTTCATCGTCCAGCGATCACATCTGCTCTGTTTTTTGTTCCCATTCTGACCATTTTAGACGTAAGGTGTCGAAAAGCCTGTTCGGGCCCCCCTGGTGTGGGTAGCAGATTCGACTCGAGTCGACGAGGGAAGAATGGGCTGAACTTTTTTCGCGATAGAAATTAAAAGCACGTACGGCCATAGTGGGGAGGACGGAGAGGAGCCTGCGTAGTGACCCCGGATCCGACTTACGACTTACTTAGTTAGGGAGAGGTGGAAGGAGAAAGAGGAGTGAAGTCCATAATTAGGAAAACTCCATGTGCCGGCGTCTCCGGCAGAGTAGTAGGTCAATCTCGTCCGTAGTGATTTTGATGTCGTGGGTGGTGTGTTTATTTTTATTTTTAATAGGGTCCAAACATTTGACTCGCGGAAAGCGCGAGGGAGCGCGAGCTAAAAACGTCGACGAAAATCGACGAGCAGAGGGAACGCTGAACCCGATGAGAGTGATAAGAAGGATGTAACGTACGTAGTAGCGAGGGGGGGAGAAGAGCCTGCTTGGTGGCCCCGGATCTGAATTACTACTAGGGGATGAGCTGGAATAGACGTGCGAAGATAGTAAACGGGACAAAGCAGGAGATATTTACGGTGGGTAGGAGATGTGGAACACCCCCAGCGCCGACAAGCTTTGCCGACAGCTGGAAATATTTTATTCCGGCGACTGATGGTCCGGCCTATGGTTCTCGACGCATGCTGTACCCAGTATATATACATACGTACATTTGTTGCGGAAGGAGCTGAGCTCCTGATTTGGCCCTGCTTGGTGCGATATTTATAATTATCACCTGTGTTCCAATCATTTCAACTCCCAGGTATAAAATTATAAATGATATGTCACTGCTGGGCCAAGCGTTCGTCTCTCACAAAGACAAGGACTCGTACATTGATATCGTCTCCAAGAAACAAACCTGTACAAGTTATGTCATACAGCAGTATATTTTGATATATTGTTATTGTTTTTGTTTTTACACTATTAATACTCGAACGACTATTTCTGTTAGACTGGAATTATCATAGTTTTTCTAATTTCTTTTTTTTTTGCTCATCCCATTTATTATCTTCACCCGACTTTCTCCTATTCCCTCCCTAGTCGTAAATCAGATCCGGGACCGCACTTACTTCTGAGATTGCCCTGCTTGCATCGATATCTATATTTTGCAACTGCTGTTCATATTATACCAACTACCAGGTAAAATATTTGTAGGATTTATCACTGCTGTGCCAAGCGTTCGAAATCACAAACACAAGGACTGCTGAATTGCTATTATTGCCTACAAGAAACATGCCAGTACAAGTTATGTTCTACAGCAGTAGTATATATAATATCTGGATATTGTTATTGTTTTTGATTTAGCACTATTAATACTACTCAAACGACTGCTTATGTTATACTGGTATCCTGTGGTATCACACTTTTTCCTTTTTTCTCTTTTTAGTGCTCATCCCATTTATTTTCTTCACCTGTCTTTCTCCTTCTCCCTCTCTAGCCTGAAGGCAGATACGGGGTCAATAAGCAGCCCACCCCCCCCCCCCCCCCACTACGTACGGCACGTGCGTTGAAAGTTTAACGCGAGCATAGTTCATCAGCACTTTCTTCTCTCGTCGATTCTCGCCGATTTCTGCTAACCCTAACTGTTCAGCGCTCTCGGCAATAACTGGTGTCATTCGAGAAAAAACATTCTGCTTGCGCCGGGGTTGGAACTCGGGGTGGGGGGTTGGTTACTGTGTATCAGCGTGTTATATGATACCGGTATATATATATAAGTATTATTCCCTTTCTTTGCTATCGTCGTGTTTCAATGCATTGCATAGGTTTCGTTTTCTTTCCGAGGTTTTCGTTTTTTGGGAATGCTAGGAGTGATCAAAGTTGAAGGTCATGCTGCACATTTTCGGATGGCAAGCATACTAATATTAATAATGTATTGGGGTATGTCCACAGCTAGTTCAGGTTCTTCATACAGGTTTGGGGCGGCGGGCGCGGGAGCGGGGGAGGGGGCGGGGGGGGGGGTTGTAAGTGACTGTTCTGTAAGCATTAAACAACATACCGAGTGAGGCGTTGGGTGTTTGGCAGTTATTATGCAATGTTTGGCCTGTGCCAGGTGCCAGGTATTGATCACTCATGGTCGTTTCCAGGCTCATGTTAACATTTGTATTGGTGGGCTTCGATGAGCTATTGTTATAACACGTCAGCTGTGAGATCTAGGATCTTGTTGATAAAAATACCACAGCTAGTTCCGGTTCTTCATTTATATTTTTGGGTTAAATAAAGCAAGTCATCCAGGTTTGGGGCGGGGCGCGCGGGAGCGGGGAAGGGGAGGGGTTGAATAGGACTACTACTGCTGTGCTGTAAGAATGAAGCAACCTACCGAGCGAGATGTTGGGTACCTGGCCGATTTGAAATTATTGTCATGTGCCAGGTATTGATCACCCATGGTCGTTCCTTCAAACATGTTGACATTTGTATCGGTGGGCTTCGATACGACTGACATTTGTATTGTTGATGGCTTCGATACGCCTATTAAAAGATTAATACATGTCACGTGTTATATTATACCTGGTATGTATTTATATTTAAAAATATCATATATATGTATTCAAGAACTACAACAGTTGTAACTGCTGTAATACCCATGAAAAACAGTCTGCTGCTGCAAAATCGAGCATTCAACAGAAACACGTACCAGGTAGATGTTAATTCCAAACTGCGGGCGACACTCCGATAGCAGATATTTTGCCTATTGTTGCATCGCATCATATATATATATATATATATATATATATATATATTTTTTTTAATCTTCCCATTTATTATCTTCACTCGTCTTTCTCCTTCTCCCTCCCTAGTCGTACGTCAGAT
>JAYJME010000492.1:0-22543 GCA_036873775.1 Costaria costata | reverse complement strand
CCCCCCGCCCCCCGCGGTACATGCCCCCATGTAGTGCAGTTTTCACGAAGGGGATCCAAGCAGCACTCGCATCGCTTGTCGAATTGCGTCAAATGCTAGTCAACAATTGGGATTCCATGGGGGAGACATCAGATTGTGGGGGTATACTCACATCGGCGACGATGGCCCTGGCGATGTGCTCCGGCAAATTGAAGTTCCTCAAAGCTGAATAAATACCAACGGAAAACGAACGCCGGCAGTGCATGCATGTCAGTCTGCCACCAGAAAGGTCTGATCCCACCAACAGCCTTTCAAGGTGGTGGTGGTGGTGGGGGGGGTTGGCAGTGTATGCACGGGACGCCTTCGTCGGTAGCGGTGCAACATACAGTTCCCGAAGCTCCTCATTTGGGGAGCTCTCTATCGCCGCCCGTAGGCTGGTTTGGAGATACAAACGAAAACAAAACCGGTTAACAACTCTCATGACCTACGTATGTCTTGGGGAATGATCTTAAAGCAAAACGATATCGGGCGCTTTCGAAGTACAGAAACCTCGTCGGACATATTTACAAAATGCAACAACTGCGTTGCCCCTATCGTAGTCCTCATCACACTCTGCTCTGGGGACGCGTCTTACGGTAGAGTCAGCACTTTTTTGGCTGAACTGTTTGCTGAACAACGGATCTCCTTAACCCAACGTCGTCGGGACTCCGTTCATATTTGGCAAAATAATTCGTAGTGTACCCCGGCCTCGGGATGGCTCATCGGGTTAAGCTCACAATGTTTGTCAAACGTTTGGGGTGTTGGATGAGGTACAGCGACCCCACAACCAAGGAACCTTAGGCAAATGAAGGTGCACCCCTATCGTAGCATGTGTCTGGAGGTACCCTGGTGCCTCGGTCAAAAATTACAACAACGACCAGGTTTGACACTCCGGTGTCCCAGACAACCTGCCCTACCAAACCCAGTCTGTTTGCAGCTCGTGTTGTAGCGTGAAGAGAAACATTATCAGGGTTGGCATGTGGGTTGGCGCCGCTGGTGTGTTCCGATCCAAAACCAGCAAAGAGCGTCTGCTCTCCAGAATGGCCCCTAGAAAGGTCTGGTCGCGTTAACAGCTTCTTGAAGGGCTGTTTAGTATGGGATGCACTCTGGGTGTACTCGGTAATCGGCAACGACGTATCCAATCAGCACAGTATTGATGGGACTGTTGTCGTAGGGTGGATTCAACTTTACTTATGGTTAGGCTTGTGGTTCTACGTTTTCTTCGTCCAACTCGAGCGACGGGTGGCATATGACGCGTGCTGCGATAGGGCGTTGCACATTTTGTCGATTTAATTTCTTCCAGGCGCTGTTCTGCATAACTGTGGGGAAACTACTCAATATACGTTTGTTTTTCGAGATGTGTTCCGTCGGATACCTAGGCCACGTGGAGTTTTTGTCGTGGTGTCCGTTCTTTTGGGTATCAAAGCCAGGTTTTGGGCCAAAACGGCAGAGAGACGCGTGCTACGATAGATCAGGTAGCGCGTTTTGGGCTAAAATAGTTTCTGAACGACGGAGCTCCTTAAACCAAACTCGTCGGGATTCCATCCTTGAGAATTTCGCAATACAATTCGATGTGTACCTACTAGGCGACGGGATGGTTCATCGGGTTAAACTCAGACCATTTCACAAAGTTGTGTTAAGGATGAGGTACAGAGCCCCCCCAAGTGCGGAACATTAGAAACAAGAAGGCGCACCCCTATTGTAGGTAACATGTGTCGAGAGCTCCTCAAAACGTGAGGAGTCCCAGCAAAACACATGGAACCACACCATGCGACATATACAGGTCCCCAAACGGCAAACCTCAGAAGCGTTAGGTGCTACCCCTTTCGTTGCCGTATAGCCCGCCTCTGCAGCTACAGCAATTACAACGTTTGGCGTAAGAGGCGAAGCTATAAAACGCACCTGGAGCAGTGCAGTACGTTGAACCACCGGGAGCAACCTGTCCCGGGGCGCAGGCCGTGCAGGGCGGCAAACCTCCCGAGCCGGTGGAGTTTTGCGGGCACTGATCTGGACGTATGATTCGTGGAGGCAGGGGGTGCGGGGGGGGGCGATTGAGTTATCACAACACCCGCGCTACGTATAGGGGTCCCATTAACGGTCTCGCGTGCCCAGACACATGCCGTGGATAAAGCAGCAAACCTATCACTACCGACACGATTTTACCGAGGGGGTTTAGCGTGTTCTGTTTTCTGCGTTCTTGAATGTTGTTTTTGTTTTGCAAATTCCAATATATACGGTGAATCGACGACAGGTGCTACGACACGGGTAGAAAAATTATCCAAACCATTATATGACTTGACGCGTGCTACGATAAAGGTTCCGCATTTCGGCCTTTTTTGTTTCTGAATAACGGGGCTCCTTTTACCCCAAACTCGTCCGAATTCCATTCTTGTTTAGCAACACGAATTATTTATAATGCCTAGTCCATGGGTTTTCTCGTCGGGCTGCCCTTCCAGTTTACTACAAAAAACAACAGGTTTCCGCTGTGATATGGAGCTCCTCAAGTGAAAAGCCTCAGAAACAAAATGGTGCACCTGTATCGTATGATAGCATCGGTACACTGAGAAACTACCCGAGCTCGCGGGAGCAGGGTTTTGGTTCACACTTTCTTTCTTCATCGGGACTCTTCAGTTCATCGGGTTGTCCGTCCACTTCTTCTCAAAGTTGGCAAGGTTTAGGGTGGGGTGGAGAGATCAACGAGTGAAACGAGCCTCAGACAACAAACAAAGCGCACCCATATCGTAGAACACGTCCGCGTCCCAACCGAGCACTAACCATAACCCCAATCCTGACCCAGGCTAAGGGCACGCCCCGAGCACGGCTGTGCCACCCATTTCTCGGTGATCTCAAAACAAATTTCCGCACGAACTAAAAATAATCTCAAACACTGAAATGGGGTTTCCATTGATATCGGGTGTAGTGTGTCAGTTCAGGTGCCCCCTTCGGTCCGAACCGTTTTGGTTAAAAAACGGTACATCTCTATAATTTTTGGCCCAAAAATGGTACACCTCTTTCGTGGCACGGATGAAGATCAGAAGTACATCCCACCAGGGCAAGTCAAGTCCCACTGACCGTACGCATCGATGGTGCAGTCGCTCTCCGCGTAGCTTGTGACCTTGGCGATTAACCGTTCCGTTTCCTCCTGAAATTCGGAAAATACGCCACCCGCGACCCACAGCAGCTCGCCCCCTGAACGGGCGGTAAATGTCCATTTCGTCCCCTCTCGACCCGTTCCCCAGACCTCGTAGTCGCCAAGGACGGCGTCGTCGGCGACAGACAGACCGTTCAGGGTCAAGTAGGTTTCCGTTGACGGGTGATCAAATCCATCGTCGCCATCGCGGGCGTCGGCCCACATGCCGACATCCTGCAAGGGTTTCGACACCACGAATAAGTTTCTTCATTGCTGTAATCACCCAGATGAATGGGGTGCAGTAATTATGTATCCTCGTTGGTACTTCCATTCTACTTGTCTGCCCGAAGCAAAGCATTTATGACTGAAAACGGTTGCCGGATTTAACTAACCATGACACTATCCTGCTCAATTGAACAGAACGAGGAGGGGCACGGGGCAGGGTGAGTGGCGACGAATGTATGTTGAACGCCGATCTATCATCTGTTAGCTAATATATATACGAAGTATATCGTCTTCATCCCGGGATCGAAAACTTGAAACCCTGTCAAACGCGCATATACCACATGGCGCAGCCGTTTTATCTCCTGACACATGCTACGATGGGGATGTTGTAACGCCTCGTAATTCCTGAGGCTTTTCTTTCTGAGGAGATCTATAAGTAGAACTAACCCCCAAGAAAAGGTCTTTGACCAAGGGTGTAGTCTTATACCCCAATCTGCAATCCCATGACCAGGGGGAAAAATAACGAAAGTATTTGAAAACAAATGCAAGCGATATTGTGTAGTTCCTCGGTAGACAATCCCCTTGAGTAAGAGATACGTTAGGCCATTCAGTGCCGCCGCCTATCGCGGCACCCGTCTCCCAACGTGAACATGCCTTCCTGAACCATCTTTCGACACCCAGGTACGGTAGCTCTAACATAACACACACCGACGGGTTAGTTTTAGCAACCAACCTCCGAGAAGTGTCAAGAGGCGTACTAGGATAGAGGTAGCATTATTGGGCATCCAGGTTTCTGAATGACGGGGTCATTCGTTTTTTGCACTGTGATTGTTTTGTCCGCCAATTTAATTTAGTCCACGGGTTTGTTGATCGGGTTGCCCTTTTAGTTTACTCAAAATCTGTTTGTGGGGGGAGTACAGAGCTCCTATAGTGGGGCACCTCAGAAAATAACTTGTGCACCTCTACTAGCGTAGCATGTCTTCAAAGGGAGCACGCGGCGCGACGTCTCGACCACGCTGTGGCCGAGCCAAAACGACTCCTTTTGTTTGCGTTGTCATCCGGATTTCAAATATGCGTAATATGTCGCAACCAAAGGCAGTGGTTGATGCTGCAACCGACGCGTGTTCCCTTCAGAAGACGCACATAGTACGGCATTGGAGTGTGACATCCTATAAATAGCTCCCAAAATGTTTGTTTTCTGGGGAACTTTATTTGGCGAGCACTCTACCTTCCCCAAGTCCTGTCCTCGAGAAAATTACATGGCCTGGCTAGGTATACGACGACCGATAGACAATTACATGGCCTGGCTAGGTATACGACGACCGATACAGCCAACGTAATATCAGCATATTGGGGTAGGTTTAGAGTGAAGGAACCCCGTTGTTGAGAATCGACATCACCAGAGACGTACTGCCCCTCCTTATCGTATTAATAATACGGGGGATCATAGTTAATAGGACCTAGCGTAGACACAATAGGACCTACTGCAGACACCAAGCCCTGTATATTTTCCTATTTTTGCGAACAATATTTGGTCCATCGTTGATAGGACCTGCGTTAGACACAATATAATCTACTGTAGACACCAAAACCTATATACTTCGAAGTATTTCCAATTTTTGTCAACAACATTTGGTCCTAGTTTCTATGGTCCCCGTAATAGTAGGCCTTTGATGCCCGTTAACGATATCAATAACCGGTAGGGCGCACGTCTGCCGTACTCACGCCGAGCTTGTTTGAGTTGTACACCTCGACTCCTCCAGGCTCAACGACGTGAAGTGCCACTCCGTGGAAGCTGTCCTCCCAAGAGGCGGTGACCTCCAGCGAGGCCTCTGTAGACCCGCTTGGGCACTCTGTTTGTGTATAGAGCAATGCGTGTATCGTCGAGGAAAAGAGGGTGGGCAGACGAAAGGAAAAGCAAACGATTCGTTTAGGGAACCTCGTTTTTGTATTTCATGTTTTTTGTCCGCAAGGTACATCCCCTATGGGCTACGGATACACGCTACGGAGGGGAATGCACGTATTTGTCGCGGGCTCGTCCCCGTTGACGACCTCTAGACGCAAGCAAAGGTGGGGGGGGATACACCATATTTTTTCAGAGTCTTCCGAGTTGAGGAGCTCTCTACCTCCCCCAAAACCCCTGGCTTTGGGAAAAACGTACCGACCAACCCGATGGGCACTCCCATATAACCTGCGTACAGGACGAAACATATCGTAAACTTATTCACGACATTAGGTACAGTTCCTCGGTTGAGGATCCCATTGGGTCAGAAACGAAACCGCCAAACATTGCCACCCCTATCGTAGCACGCCTCTTTATACTATTTATGCTACTGTAGGGGAACACCAAACTATTTATGATGCTCCTCACGAGCCTCTCTTCCTCTCCCAAAACCTGACTTTGGGAAACAAAAAAAACGGCCGATCGGGTGAACAATCCGTAGACATCTACGTAGTACTGGTAGGTATAAGACGATTTTGGGTAGATCCCCGGCCGAGGAGCCCGGCACATCAGAAATGACATCGATCGCCAAAACGTGCTGCACCCTATCGTTGCAGGTCTCGTATATATATATATACCTCACCCAAAGGTTGACTTTAAAAGGAAGGATTTATGCCTATAACCACAAGAACAGCTGCACGACGATCGAATTATGTGGAACACGATAACCTCTAAGACCGAGAGTAAAAACACCAATGGTATTGCACGTACAGGCATATGAGAAGCCGGGCTGCTGAGCAGAAAATGTTTTGGCTCGCTACACCCGTCGAAGAACGTGTTGGCGGGGTCAGGTTTCGAGTGTGTACAAGATAACATGACCGGTATTTTACAGGGGAAAGTAGTGATCAGGACACTGCGATAGCTACAAAAAACTACAGCTGCTGCAGTGTGTCTTGAACATGATATTTAACTAATGTATTGAATTATAATGGATAAATTCAATCTCCCCTCCTTCGAACAAAATTAAACGAAATTGCCCGAATTCGAAAACAAACGAATCCACTCCAGTCAAGCGTATATATTCCTCCAGTAGTTTTACAAACCATACGAGTATTTGGGTGGTGATTAGGGTGTTCACCCACAATTCAAAGAGCATATGATACAGTAGGGGTAAGGGTGCACCAAAAGCGTTTTCTGAGCAGCTCCTCACTTTAAGAGGCAACCAAAAAATGATATTTTTAGAAATATAATTGTACGCTTCAACCGCCGAATAACAACACCATGTCCTAAGTATCTACTAGATATATAAAATGAAAATTAGTAAAACAAAATCAACTGATGATTCGACGACTTCCTTGAGTAGATTGCCTCAGGTGGTGAACCTCCACCCAGTCATAAATAGCGCTTGGCCAACCTGTGTTACCCCTATGGCAGCCAGTCATCACCCGTTACGTACACGTCAGTTCGCGCCGACCGCACGCACATATATCCTCAAGCCAGAAACCCAGCCTGGGCAAACATTTTTTGCTGTATTGATCCTAAGGCCATATCTTGTGAGTTGGTTTTGAGAATCGAAAACCTTACCCGAAACTGTGTTTTATACGTGCTTTCGCGTATTTTAGGCCCGCAGTCCGACCGAATCAGGCTCACTCTTCTCAGAACACTTGCGGCCGTTTGGCGAGAGGTACCTAGACCCGTTTTTCTTTTCTCCAGGGGTGTCGTTAGAAGTTTTTACGACGTTGTCATTTTCGGCCATTAAAATCAGTTAGGCATTTTCGATTATATATCGACGTGTCAGCCGAAAAAGGGGCCTGTTTTTCAACTAAATTGCGTCCGAAACTGATTAGAGGAAACTGGAGTGTACCGACAATTTTTCAAACTGCTATCCTTCAGAAACGGCAAACGGCGTTAGATACCTCTCGCAAAATGGCTGGTGGGACTTCAAGAAAAACGGGCCCGATTCGCCCGTTTCCCTGGTCAAACACCCCTGTGAAAGTGTGCTGAAACCTTCGTTTTCAAATCACAGAAGCAGTTTGGCATAAGAGATGGCCTAAGTGTCCTTCTTCATTGTTCAAATCCCAAGAAATCGCGTGGACCCGCTTCTCCTGCTATTCACTACAGTCGGCACGCGTGCCACGGTATACCCTACCATGGTATATGGGTTTGATGCTGAAAAACCAATAGGCATGAAATTCCCACTATATCGGGCGTTTACATGTAGTCCTGCATTCGAGGAACCGCGTCCCAGTCAGTCGCAAAAAATATGTTTTGGCGAGAAAGAAGTGTTACCCCTGTCGCAGCCCGCGTGCGAGCGAGGCATCTAACCAATAGCATTGCAAAATATGACCCTGCGAATCGAAACCCGGCGGGTATCTCCTTAGACTGGTGCTACGATAGGTGTAAAATACGTTTTGGCGATAAATTTGCCTTGGCCTACAATGGGGATTCTTGCTCGAGGAACTACCCAAAAAAACACTATTTTTTATTTTTGCAACATTTCTCGTCGTGTACCTATTAATAGTAGGCCGGCATGAGTTTCGTACATCGGGTTTCCTGTTAAAGCTTTGTCTCAAAACAAGTTTTTTGTGGTGGTACATAACGTTTTTTTTTATGGAGCCCCCCCCCCAAACACAATTTTGGTGCATCTCTACCCTGTAGGGCTACCTATATTTTTACAACCACACGTTCTGGCCACTAGGGGGAGTAACTCACTGCCTCTAGCACAATATATCATATTTTGGTTCGTTTTCTTTTTTTTTGCGCAGCGTAAACAACTCCCAAGGTGCTGCCTGCCTACGGCGAACCCAAGGGAGAGTACATGCTTCAAGACTGCGACACATTCCGTGCGGTAGTCACAGGCTACCGTACAGGAGCACCATTGTTTGTGTTTTTTTTTAGGTTTGCTTCTTTAGGAACTCTGTGGCTCACCTACCAAGAAAATTATTTTACGTACGTAGCTTCGAAGCGGTAATAACCCCGATGGCCAAATCCATGGCCTACAGTAGGTACAAAAAAAAAGAATGTTGCAAAAAACAAGAATGAAAAATAATTCTGGCGATTCTGGGTTATAAGGAGCGCCGTCATTCATACAAAATAGTTTTGCCTAAAAGTGCCGCCTCTATCGTACCGCGCGTCGATCGTCACTGCTCCGAGTGGCTCTGATCGGCCCAAATCAATGTGACTTAAAGGTGTCCCCTCCCCTGTAGCACCAGTCCTTACCCCCATAACACCAGCCCCCCCCGTCAGAATTGGTCAACACACTTGGTTCAGACGGGTGGGTGCGTTCTATGATAGAGGTGGCACTTTTTGGCCTATTTTATTTCTGTTCGACGGAACTCCGTAACCCAAAATCATCAGGGTGTCATTTTTGCTTTGCAATGTTATTGTTTGTTATACCTAGGCCATGGGCTTTGAACCGGGCTGCACTTTTGGTTGACTCAAAACCAGTATGTGGGTGAAGTACAGAGCTCCTAAAGTGAGGAGCCTCAGCAAAAAACAGGTGCACCTCTATCGTAGCACCCCTCGGTGCCAGCAACCCTGCCTCTCGTACCACCTGTTCTGCAGGTCTCCTGTACTCTGTAGAGCTCCAGACACTATTGGTGTCACAGGAGCTGCAGCGTTTGTATCGCAGTACACATCTAGCGCCATACCTGAGGTTGAAACCACCGCCGGAGTCGGTGCTGGCGTGGCGACTGCGAGGCGTACATGTTCCACATATAAAACCCACCGTCGAGGACAGGGGTCGCACGAGACAAAAGAGAGAAGTAAGAAATACACGCTGTACATATAGGTAGTTACATCTCGAGCGGTGCAATGGCGGTAATCGCTACCGTTATATAGCAATATTGGTGGAAGAGGTCTGATTGGTGTACAGTCTTCTCTGCCTGAAAGTCACTATATTCTGGGCTTTCGTTTGGCAGACCGCGTCGAGCCTTGTGTGAAGAAAGTTACATTGTCCAACAACTCACGGCACGTGGTAGTCTGGTATAGGCTCATCGACATGTCCCCCCCGCACGTAGACGTGGGGTCGCCAGCGCAGCGGGTGGAGCAGACTCCCTCGCCATGACGGTCGAAGTCTGTGTTAGTGTCGCGCTTTGTTACATCACATCCAGCGCACCAGCACCTGGAACAGCCAAGCGGGGATGTACAAACGTCACTGAGTAAAGGCTTTTGGGGCGGTCCTGAAGTGCATATGAGGTTATCTAAAGTTCAAAGGGTGCCCGAATTGAAAACGAGGTATTGTCCCTTTAAAGGTAACGCCTTCATACACGCTGGAAATGCCATTTATTTGTCGGAGCACCGGGGGCCATCACCGCCATTTATGTGTCTTGCCATCTACGCTAGCACATCCCCGTAGCAATGAGCAGTAGAACTTAGTCGAAGATAGGGATATACTTGCGTTTCATTGTCGCTCTAGTGGCCGGTTTGTCTGCGGGTTGGATTGACAAGGTATCAGAGCAACCGTAGACGGGGGGTACCCCCCTATTTACTCGGGGGGCTTAAACCAACTACCCCGGGTGAGCGCCATCGCACATGAATCCAGGATGGACTATAAGGCATTTTCAAATGACAACTAATATCGCGATAAAAGCCAGCACACCGTAGTACGACTTGCCAAGAACTGCGGTAGAAGCTCGCGGGAGTGGCTGTTAGCCGCGGAGGTAACAGCCCCCAACTCACAAGTACTCCCCCGACCAGAGCCGTGGTCCACGTGCTTTTGTCTCGCACACAATGGTGCAGAACAGTTCACACCTCGAACGTCCAAAAACAAACACGGCCGTTATTGGGTATACTTTGCGTCGTAGGTTAGCTACATATGCCAGTCGTACGTACCCTAGATGAGTACTCGTAGCCCCTTCAGGCTGAAAATCGTTTGCCAGACATCTGCTACGCCTATTGTAATACGGTTTGGTTTGGTGGGGTTAAGATTGACCGTGAAGGCTCACTCGTTGCCCTGCTGGAGGCCGTAGTAGTACTTGTTAATTTCTCCGCAGGTCGCGGCACAGTTCTGGTGGGGGGAAACAAAAACACAGCGGGAAGCAACTGAAGATTGAGCTGGGGGATGTACGAATTTAATCATAGACAGAGCAACACAAGCAAACCGGGTCGTCACGTCCGATATCCTCAAGGCATTGAGCGCCTGGCATCCTACTTCGCGGAAACTCGCCGTTGAAGGAGGCATACGTATTTGAACGAAACTAAAAACGAAATCGTGAAGCCTAAGTCTGTGCGTTTATGTTGGACTTAGTAATGACGGAGGCCAATGTTAGATAATTGGTCAGGGGACGTAAAACAGTAACCAAACGTATTGGAAAGGCTTAATTATTTTAGCGGTTATAATCACGGCGGAGCAGTGCTCAATTGTGAAACAGAGCGCACGACATGTTGCTGGGTTTCTCCAGGATTGTTATTTGCGAAGGGAGTGTAGGCCAATATAGAAACCGTCACAAACATGTGTAAGTCTGCCTTACATTGAAACAAACCTTCGCTGCTTATCAGAACTGAGGATATAATACTCTCGTTGGCCATTGGGGAGCTGGAGGCCACCACGGAGGGAAATTAAGCGACAAGACCAACTGTCATGATGAGTCATGTCGGTCCTGCTGTTGTGAGCGTTGACTGTGTCGTGGGCGACAACAAAATAGCCTGTGCCGCAAATAAAAATAAATCATCCCCTGAGTTAGGTGACCAATGTAGGGCGTCCCACGGCGTCGCGTGGCCCGATTCCTCGATTTTTTAACAAAGCATGACGGGCGTGAACCGGCCTCAACCATCCGGCGACACTCGTCGTAGATGCGCATCAATAGGCTTCAAATTGAAGGGAACGGTTGAATCTGCAATGCGGGTCGAGAGCTCTGTGGCTTCCTCGTTTAGGCTCAATCTGATGCTGACTCGCACAAAGTTCGGGAACCAATGTTCCAGTCTTTTCCGCATACGGAGCCTCCTCACCCCGGCATGTACTCCCAGTCCAGCGGCCTAGGGTCGGGTTGGGGTTAGTGCCGGAGGAAATGCCCGAAGAAGGATTTGTAACCGATATCCCAAGTACGACGTTGCCTGGTTGGTGATACTGGTCTGTGAAAAGTTACCATATTCGTGTAGTCACCGCACGGATCGAACTAAACCCTGCCCGGAACAGACGCTGCTGAAGGTCGACACTGTCACCAGACCACCCTAACCCAAGCACAAGAAAGCCAGATGACGAGAGTAGATGGTGCTATACGCGGCAAAGCAAGAACCACTGGACCACCTTGACGTCCAGTGTGGCGCACAACGCCGCGGGCTCATTTTGAAAAAATAGTGTGAGTTTTGCGGCGCATACACCGGCAGCAGCTGTAGGTCTGTACCTATGATACGAGTATAAGTACGAGTATGTGCACCCAGAAGCCGTTCCTCGTTTTCCCCACGACACTTAAGCCATTTCATAGATCCCAGCAAAGTCATCACGTGATATAATTTACTGTTGGAAGCTTACACGGCTGGACGAGACCCCCCCCCCTTTCGCCGACATAGTAGAACGTGAGCAAAAACCCAGACCTTCTGACCACCTTCTTTATCGCCAAAGGTCTCGCAACGTGCTGATATGTCCACCTTCTGTGGACGTCAAGTGACACTTGGCGTTTGCAAAGGCGAAACGAAAGTGTGCTGATCCAATTTGTCTACGTTCTGCGGAATATGCGTGATTTTTAAGGTCTTGAAAGGTGGTCAGAATGCCTGCTTCTTGCCCACGTCATACGTACGATGTCGGCGAAAGAGGGGGGGGGGGTCCCGTCCGGCCGTGTAGGGCAACAAAAAGGGGAAAAATCTCCGCCCAGATTAATACGTAACGACATCAATGACCCCTAAAATACGTAGTGATACATGTCACTGACATGCCAATGGGATAATACGCCTGATGCCCCCTCTTAGTATCTCCCAACTACTGTACTTGCAATACCCATTGTCCCAAGAGTTATACATTAACCAGTGGGCAACATATAGAGCCACCTACCGTATCTCACAGCCGAAACAAAACGTCGGAATATACACTCACGGCTGGAGTCAACGCGTCGTCGTTGGTGACGGTCGTGAGGACGCGGTCGCCGACCACGTCTCTGTAACAGCCAACATAGTCGTCGCCAGTCGGGACCAGGCTGGGGGAAGACTCGACCTCGACGTCGGTCATCAGCTGAACCTGAGAGAGGTATGGTTGAGACATGAAAGGCAATTAAAACCAAGGCATGCACACCGGAAGCAAAACCTCTAAAGCGTTCAATCCAACATGGTGAGTAGGTGTGTCCTAAGTTCGCGCATGGCCGTATTCGTATGGCCATAGATGCTCGCATCCATACTATGCCAGAACGGCAGACACAGGGTCGGGGAGCGTTCCGGTGATTACCCCCTCAAGCATTGGTTTTTGGCGTCGGCCCCTACGCGTCCGTTCGACAGCGTAGGGACGCAATCCTAAGGTTTCCCCCCGCTGATCCGTAACATATTATGTCATTCCCGAAGGTTTACGGCGTGAATCAATATCCCTGAAACAATTCGGTGCTTTTCCTTTTTGCTTATCGACGCGAGTCGACAAGGGAAGTAACCGTTCACATCATGTCGCGACTAAACCTGCCTGGAACGCACCGTAGTGGGGACGGGAGAGAATTGCCATAGCTTTGTGACACCGGGTCTCAGACACCGCTGAGCTGGGAGCTGGTGTGCGAGCGGGTTCCAACGACACACATAAAACGTAACATGCGGGCCGTAACACTATGAATACATTGGGAATTTACGACACTACAAACATACCAAGGTGATCACATCGGCCAAGTTGTTTTTAGCGTGCGAGTTGTATGTCGCGAGATATGCGGACTGTTCGTATTACTTGGGGCGGTGATTGTTGGATCGGGGTGTAACCGTTCTACAGTAGAACCCACACTTAGTCTTCAGGCCATACCCCGGTCAACGCATCGAATAATTTGATGCTTAACGTGTACCTGGTAGACAAGATCACATATCTGAGGAAAAGACGTCCGTGAGACCTATACCTCACTCGGCGAGCCGTACAAAGCTGGTGTACCAAACGCCTGCGAAAAAACTAAAACAATGGCATAAGGGTTTTAACAACCTAGCTAGGGGTAACTGGCTCTCCACGGGAATTATTTTTGTACGTTGGTGTTCGAGAGTTTGGAAACAAAATCTGGCAGCGTCGGGCACACGAACAGACTGACATCACCACAGGCGCGTGTTTCTTCGGGATCAAATCGAGAGTCAAAGTTGCCGAAAAATTAAAATAAAACAGTAATCTGACATGTATGTGTTACAATAGAGGGGGCACATTCCGGCCAACTTGTTTTCTGCCTTGCGGGGGCTTCTTAACCGAAACCTGCGTGATATCGTCGGGATATATAATACCGTTCTTTGTGCTCTATAACCATGTTCGTGCTTCGTGCTATGCCCTCCTTCGTTAGTTACACCTCCATTTTGTTTAGAAGTCAATTGTTTGGAAAAAAACATGGGTCTCCATACCTTAGGAGCCTCAGAAAACAACAGGTGCACCCGTATCGTAGGACTCCTTAAACGTATGTTAAGACTGAAAACGTATATCTGCTGAAGATAGGAAAAAGCTACAGTTCTTACCTGGTACTTGTTTTGCATTGTCCTTGTACCCAAAACCCTTCCAGGTTTAGAATTTCCAACACACAAAAACCAAAGAGCCAGAATGCGTAGCAGCTGAGGTTACACGGCTATCGCTGGAACCATCTCGAAGAAAAACGAACACGATTCATGCGAATGGAAAAAAAAGAACGAAAAACGTAAAACGGAACCGTCAAGATATCAAGGAACCGTCAAGATATCAAGCGGGGCAGCACTGTTGGAAAGCGCTCATAGGGTTGGCCAAACAATGTCTTAATATCTCCCGGAGGGCAACGGCACCAGGGAAATACCCGAGTACTACCGAAACAGCCGCAGGTGTAAAGTAATTACCGCATACTCTTGAAGACGAAGGCCTACTGAAGACACCCACCCTTCAAAAAGCAGCGTTTGACAGCCAGCTACGGTCCCATAACTTGACGACCTCCATCTGACAAGTGGCGAGCACTCTATCTGATACCAACTGGGTATGTCGTACAGGAAGCTGAAATACGCATGCGTGCTGCTCGGACGCAAACCAAATCGCTTACCCCCGTGATGCTGAGCCATACATCTCCCTCCTTCCCGGCCTCCTGCAGCACAATCCTTTTTGCCTGAGTGGCGCTTAGCTCGTACGCCTCGTACTCCAGTGTGGTCGCGCTTGTCTGGACCGTGGTCGAGAACACTCCGTCCACCCAGACGTCGAGGGTGCGGTTGCGCTGGTTTCCCTTGAACAAGGCCATTCTCATCTCCACGATGTCCCGGGGTTGATCGAACACGAACGCTAACTCGCAGACATCAACATCGGAGAAAGACGGTCGGCACGCCCAGCGCGACTCGGGCCCAATGGAGTCGTCGAGGACGTTCTCTGCCACGCAGCCTATGGGAGCACAGCCCCAGCCGTCGGTTCTGGTATCCCATCCGTTTGCAGACACGGTGACACCGCTGCTCACCTCGGCAAGGGCAGCTAAAAGAAACGGCGCGCAAGATCCGCGAGGGAGCAGTACTTTGTTCAGGCGTATTAAAACGTGGTATTAAACCAACGAACATAACGATTGCTAAATCATCGATGACAGGGAGGGGCAGCCAACCCCTTTTGACCCCCATCCACGTTTAAGAGGGAACATACCAGGATTTAGTGTGGGGTCGTTTTTGTGGCGGCGAAAGGGCTGAATCAGCAGTTCTAACAGCTGGCGTGGTGGGTCGTTGTCGAACCGACTGGAGTTTCGATCGTCGAGAGCCGCCTTTTACGATGGACTACGTTGCATGCACGGTTCTACTACGTACCTGGTACGGGATTTGGAGGGTATATTGATATCTTACCACATGTATGTCTTGAAATAGCGTGAACTCAAGCACAGCGACAACGATATGCGATACCGTGCGTCCCCTTGGGTGCTACCCTTTACAGTTTGATAGACGGGCGCGGCCGTCGAACTCGGCGAGTAAGGGGCGTCGAAAGGCCGCCTCCCGGGGAGGAGTCGCTTGGTCCCCGACATGAGCGGTGATACCTGAGAGGAGGGGGTTCCATATATCTCTATGCTTTTCCCACCAGGAGATAATATTTCGTGTCCCCTGTTTTCGGTTTCATGTGTATCGAGGCGTTTCTTCCGGGGATGACATCGAATACACTCCTTCCGGGGATGTTTTACGTAATGTTTATCTCATGCGGCCAATTGTTAATATTCGTATATTTTGCTGCGGTCTCATACCAGGAAATAGGGGTGTTTTATTTTTGGAGCATATTTTATTCGGGTACAGGTACTGTACTGTAGTACAGGGTAACAGCAATGGTATGTGTACCAATAATGGCAGCAGTAGTAGTAGCAGTAGCAGTAGTAGCAGCAGCTGTAGTAGTAGTGATAGTAGGAGCAGTAGTTGTAGCAATACGTTCCATAGTTGTAAGAATTGTAGTGGCAGTAGTGGTAGCGGTAAGATGGCAGTGTCATGTAGTGGTTCCAGGTCACGACCGATTTGTGTTATGGTATGAACCCCCATGCCCGCTCGTCGTATGCAGTCGGAAAGAGGGGCATTTCTTGTTTCGGAGAGACTAACTGTATTCGAGTTACTATAAAACCGAAGCAGCCAGAGTCTAGAAGGGGGTAGTTTCAAAGCCACCGCTTTCGTTGTGTGCATATCTATACTGTTTTAGTACCCTCATTATAGTTTGTAGACAATCACCTCGGAAAGTTGTCGTAGGGTGGGTGTATTGTTCTGTGTCATCCGGAAGTAGTAGAAGTGGTAGTAGCAATATTAGCAGTAGTAGTAGTACTGGTAGTAGTAGTAGTAGTAGTAGTAGTAGTAGTAGTAGTAGGAGTAGTAGGAGTAGGAGTAGTAGTAGTAGTAGTAGTAGTTGTAGTAGTAGCAGGACGTTTTTATAGCTGTAGTAGTAGTGGCCGTGAAAGCAGTGGTAGGTATAGCTGTGGTCGTAGGTTTTTATAGACGTAGTTGTAGTAATAGTCGTAGTGGTAGGGGTGGCAGTATTGGGCGGGAAAGCATGTTCTGGACGGGAAGAGACAGCAATGTCCGGCGGAAAAGCTTCTCTGAACGGGAAAGGATGGTAACTTATTTATGTTCGACGGGCACGCTTGCCACGATAGGGGTTCAACTCATCTCTTCTTAGGCGTCTCCTTTGAGTAGCTCTATCCCCCCGCCCAACAAACTGGCTTTGGCGAAAGGTGCACCCTTAAGTAACCCTTTTTACTACCGCAAAAAGATATCACACCCGATTTCCAAGTAACGTTGTCCCCAAAAACCGTTTCCGGCATTACAGGGGTTGACCCGATGAGCGAATGCCATGACCAGGGTATAAAGCGAAACAAGTATCCTATATTAAAAGCAAACGATGTTGGGTAGTTGTTCTGTCTAAGAATCTGCTCCCCTTCGGTCAAAGATATGTTTTGTTTAGTAAGTCCTAACCCCATCGTAGCACCCATCCGGGATGGGATAGGATGGGACATTAACCCTTTGACTACCCCAAAAAGTATCCCACACTATTTCTAAGGAGTTTTGTCCCCAACAACCGTTTCCGGCTCTAAAGGGTTTAAGGTGGGAACATATTTTTCAGACGGGACGGGACGGTTACTCACGGCGGAAAAGAACGCCTTGACTGGATGGGATGGTCAGTAAGTAGAACGGAATATAATGTTTTGGTGGGACCAGATGAGACCGGAGGACGGGAAAAATAACACCGCGGAGTTACCGTCCCGTCCACTTCCGTCACGGTTTTAACGCCGTTACCGTCCATTCAAATTACCACGTTAATTGATTGTTTAGTTTCAACCTGGAGCGCGATACACAGTAGAAGTTACGCAGTTTAACCGATGCGGTCAAAGCCTCACACAAAGAGAAAACAAAACAACCGCAGACGAACAGAGGCACGAAGCAAATATAAAGGGTGACGGCCTACAGGGCTCGTACGCAAATACAACCAACACACTCTTACACATCTGCTATTATTAATACTATAATACCTACCAGGTATGCTGATAACACGCATCATACGTACCTGGTACATGAAATACGATCCACGCTTTTTTACTCTCCGTTCTGCCGAGTATGGGGTGTTGGAATTTGGAAGTTTCGACGTTAGCCGTCGTCTGTTGGGCGTGCCACAACAACCAACAAGGCGTGGAGTGATCATTTTCTTTCGTCTTTTTGACCCAGTAAGGGGGACATCTATCCGCAACGTGCCAAAAAGGGGGAATGTTACGGCAAAAAGGGGGACACTCTCGTGTAAGCATGCCAAAATGGGGGACATACTCACACGCCCCCTTTGATCGCCCTCGTTCACCCCCTACACATGCCCAAAAAAACAAAATACTGTGGGTGGTTGGGAGATCCCATGGGAGTCGGGCAAACGCATGATCAGATTTTGGTTCCGAGTCGATATGGCAGATTACATGGGCGTACTCGGCGGCGAAAACCTGTGTCCCCCTTTTAGTCAGGATATATTGGGGGTGTCCCCCTTTTAGTCAGGATATATTGGGGGGTGTCCCCCTTTTTGTCAAACGCCCTATTTTAAAACACCCTCCATTTCGCTGATCCCTTCAATCCCGGGGTACTTTGTATTTACTACAACTGCAATGACCAGCATGTCATTGATGGTCACGATGATAGCTGGGGGGGGGCACATATAGCATATATATTCGAATAATTGGTACGTTTTCTAAAAGGTAGAGTGTGACTGAATATGATACATTTTACCGTATATATTTTCCGAGCAAATCTCCCGCTCCAGAGCTATCGGAGCCTATAGCCGTCCCGTGACCGCGGACTTCATCACATCGGCGATGGGTTAATGTGAGAACAACAACAACAACGACCGGCATTGTTTCGGTCTTAGCTCCTGTACCATGACACGCTGCAAAAGCCACATCCTTCACTACTATACGAGCTGGTTCCAGCGACCGCCAGAGCTTTTTTGTTTCGCAATTTTGCGTTTTGTTTTTGTTTATGAGAGTTGGAAAACGAAAGTTGGCGGGGTCTCGTACTACCTGAAAGTTAGAAAACGAGAGTTGGGGGGTTATAGAAGTTGAAGTTAACCGGGTTTTTCTAGGGCTGGGCACGGGATGGCTCAGTCAGTAGCGATTATACTGCCAAAACAAACAATCAGTATACTGGATTGCAGCAGTATACTGGCCGAGTAACGTTCCTCTCTCCTCCCGAAATGCATTTGGATGGTTTCCGTGCTATTGTATGGTGTGTTTCTTGGACGTGCGTAGGATAAAACTACTGGCGGATATACAGGTCGGATCAATCAGTAGATGACTACTGCCAGTAGATTGATACTGCAAGTACATACTGTGCCAGTGCCCAGCCCTACTGTTTTTCGCTTTCACTGGCTTCAATTACTCTTGTGGGTGGTTTCCACATCTGCCTTTTGGAGGAATTGCACTTCAAACAGCAGTACGGTATTCTTTTACCCGCCGGTCGGTCCCCTCGTCCCCTCTTCACTGTTCCAATTTCGATGTTTGATTTTGATGGTGTGCTGGCCAGCTATTTTTATTGGCCAAATGTAACTTCTGAATGAAGCTTATGTAGGGGGTTCTAATTTGAGCAAATTATACCCAACAACATCGTGTTTGTTTTTTACACTGATACTAGTTTTGTTTCACACTCTCAGGCCATGTGGCATTGCTCATCGGATTAACTACACCTTCCGTTTAACCCTTTAGAGCCGGAAACGGTTTTTGGGGTCAAAAACCTACTTGGAAATAATGTGGGAGTAGTAAAATATGCATTAGAGATAGAGCCCCCCTGAATGGGGAGCTTCGGAAAACATAAGGGGTCCACCCTTATCGTCGTAGAATATGTGTCTTTCACCCCTCTCTTGAAATTTGGCGCTCGCTGCTCTTTCCAGAAATCAGCGGGGAAAAGGAACGATAAACAGCAGCGATGATTATAGCAGTGTCAGCTGCAATCAAATCAACCAAGTCTGCAGGGGTTGGTTGTAGCAGATGATATGGATGGAGTACACCCCCTCGCTGTTGTCCGAAATCATAGCGAGGGGTTGAAGACCCACCAAGTGGGCTGCAAAAGCTGCGGGGTACAATACACAACTTAAAGTACGAGTTCACACTGGAACGGACGATCAAGAACACATCTTTCGGACTATTAGTACTACAGCTATTGTATCATACATACTGAGTACCGTATAGTTTGGCCGCTCCGTCTGCCGTCTGTGGGTCTCGTATATATAGATCTGAAACGCAAAAGACGCTCACCCGAGGAAATGCCGCATTTGCTGGTGGACAACAGTGCCGCGATGGAGACTCTGCGCCGCATGATGACCGCGCAGTAACAATATAGTTGCGGTGGACAAAGTTTGAACTTGTCGTTCTTTGTTTCCGCTGCGTACAGACACGAAGAAGGGGAAAATGAGACACCAGGAATACTCGGTGTTCGTTGTGCGCACAATGGGGTGGGGTGGGGTTGTCCGATGTACAGCAGACGAGGCAATTATAGTACGCTGCTGCTGCTGTGCGTTCACGTGTCGTGAGAGGCGCTGAACAATAAAACTGGCCACTTCAAATTTGAATACGATAGTAAGAACATGTTTTGTGATACTAGCTGTTCGATGCGAAATTTCGAACCAAAAGCAAAAGATCTGCTCTGAAACTCGACGCGTAGGTGTTTGAGACCACTGGCTACATACAATACGTGCGTTGTGTTTTTTTGGAATATGATTATTATTGATGTTGTTTTGTTGTTGTTCTCACATTAACTCATCGCTAAAATCAAGTCCGTGGTCACAGGACAGGCTACAATAACTCTGGAGTGGAAAAATATCTCCGGAAAGATAGAACTACAGACAGGAAAATACGCATACGAAGCAACTCAAGCAAATCGTACCCCTCAGTCAGGAAAAATAAAATAAGAAGGGCTCAGCGTACGTTAAATAGAGGAATATATATAGTGCTTGGATCTATCGTGGGTACCGACTACACATCGCTTTTAGACCGATACTCAGACGTGTCGGTGTTCCCGATACTCATGGTAATATTTGGGGACCCAGCAAGCTGATGTGCCTCAGAAAGGTAAACGTAAATGGTCCGCAAACGACCGCACGTAGAGCCCCACGAGCTCTGACCACGAACGCCTAGCCTCGCTTTGGTAGGCGCGCGCTTTCGCTATCACCCCTGGGCCTTAGTTCATCACGAGTTCAGAACGTTGGTTCTTTAAGGCACCTCTCGGGGCCGACGTTCGAGTTTCTGAATAGACCATGTATCATGCATGCTACGCGAGGGTTAGCAGTTATTTTGGCCAGAACTATTGCTGGCTGAAGGAGATTCAGGTGCGTGCTACGATATATATAGGTTGCATTTTTTGTCTTTTTCGTTTGTGAATAACGGGGCTCATTAACCCAATCTCGTCCGAATGCCAATCTTGTTTATAACCCCCCCCCCCCCCAAGCTTTGTTATTACTACTGTACGATCTACACCCCCTCACCTCAGCCTTACGGTTATCTGACTCTGCTTCCTTTCAACATAACTACATATCCTTAGTATGTATCCTTCATCAAATCATGCATGCCCAGCGTTTATACACCTCCCGAGGTCCGTGGATGTTAAATCTTCTTCCCCTCAATAATGAGACAATATATTCTCCAAAATATTACACAAAACACGTAGTACGCGCGATCGAAGTATCCCACGCAGCTTGCAAAAGTTGAGATTCGACGAAATCCTCGATCTCACAGCTGACGTTTTTCTTTTTCTTTTATAATATCCTTCACGAGGTCATACACGCCCCCTACATAGCGCAGCTTGCAAAGATGAGCCACAACGATATTTTCCATTTAAACAGGTGCCTTTTTAACTCTGTTACTCGTGCGTACGACTTCACGATTAGGTTTCTATCACCCAGGTTAAAACAAAATACTACGAGCAGCGATTTTGGGAAGGCATTTCCTTTCATATAACGCAATACCAGGTACACTTTATTGAAGCGCCTTTTTTCGACCCGCATCAAAAACAAAAAATCGACCCGCCTCATTTCTTCTCGAGCCGCTTCAGTCGGCACTAAGAAAAAAACATTATACTCACGAAAATACTGCAAGAATCGGCGGGACGTTAGCTTCAACGGTGCGGCCACGAGCAGGGGCAGCTGCTCGATTGAGTAATGAGAAAAGCTTACCCATCACTTGAGTAACGACAACGCGCATTTTCAATAATAGAGTAAAGAGAACGCTATTCACTTGACTATTGACAACGCTCTTATTCACTTGAGTAACGACAACGGTATTCGGGTTTTACCATCAGAGACCCTGAGAGCTCTATTACTTAGGAATGATAGTGGTCGTCACACTTCCCAAAAGGCCAGCGTGTTGTGACAATATTAATTATGATAGAAGTGTAGGGGTGCGGCTTCTCCTGGCCCAGCGGAATTTTCGAAGAACCCGCTCCCGAACCTCCACCAGCCAATGCCCGTAACGGCTATATACCGTCGTCGTGCGACGAGTACAAGCAACCGCACCCCTGTTTTGCACATACCTGGTAACTTCACTGTTAAGGCATTCGTCTCTTGAGCTACTGATAAACGGTTAAGATCTTAAGTTTGTCTACTCTGTAATAATTGGGCGAGCCAAGCCAGTGGAGCGATCAGACGGACTGACTAGACACAAAAACACATTGATGCTCGTACCGGTAACCTTTCAGAGACCCAGTCGACGTTGGGAATACTCAAGCACTCTACGTACTACGCGAAAGTGTAAAAATGCAGCTGTAAATATGTACCAGGCATACGAGTTGAGCGTCCACTAATGCCGTACGCCCCGAGAACCCTCCGCATCCCATAGCTCGCGTCATTTGGCATAAATCCTCCAACGGCATCCAGTGCCAAGTTTTCCTAGAGATAAAAGCGTATTTTTTCAGCGGCACCCGCAGAATTTTTTCAGGCGTCATCCAAAATAGGTCCCGAGCAACATATCGTACGATAGGCCGCGAGCAACATAGAGTATTTGGCTGCCGCCATCACCACCATGAGGGAAGTGCTCTATTTTCCCTAAAACACAAACTCAAAACCAAGCCCCCAAAAAATAAAAATTGCGCCTCGCTCTCTTCGCCAAGTCGCGAATCAGGGCCGAACCAAATCAAACCAAAAGCTAAAGCAAACCAATCTAAAC
>JAYJME010000491.1:0-22559 GCA_036873775.1 Costaria costata | reverse complement strand
TAAGGTATTAGTCTGTTGGACTACTGGTAAAAGGTTAACCAATCGCCTAGCCAAACTAAGCCTTATAACACAAACTAAGCCTTATAACACAACCCCTTCACAGTCGGAAACGGCTTTTGCGGACAAAACCACTGGGAATTAGTATGCGATGCTTTTTTTTGCGGTAATATAAGGGTTAAGGTCGAAGTAGGTAAAAATACAAGAGTTATGATGTTGTGTTTCTTAAGATGTAAACGAGGAGCAAGGACAGCAAACACGGTCAATCATAACGTTAGTATAACCAACCGCCTTCGAGCAGCGTGAGGGCTCAGCAGCATGGGTGGGACCACGCCTCGCGCCGGCGGTACGACAGCGAAAAATATAGCAAGACCATTTTTTGCCTGACGACAACAACTCTTCTTCATTGAGGAGTGCGTACAGGTTCCATTAATCTATATTTTTAAATACGATTTCTGTCTGTATGTAACTTGTGTACTGTTTGTAACATTCATGACTATTCATGGTTTCGATTGCGCGAGGTGTACGTGACAGGTTTCTATCAACTTAGGTTTACAGCATCGGGTGGACTAGGCGTAGCCGGGGAACTTGTTTGGTCGGGTGCCGTTAATATTAACCCCCCGGTCACCGGAGCGCAGTGGTCGGGTGGCGGTTCTTCTGCTGTGCGGTATTTTCACGCGGCGAGAATTTTCAATTATTCTAGTTTTTGACCATTCGAGACCAAATGCAGTCAGGGTTGACTCGGTGAAGGCACAACGCCAGCTATTAACACCGCCGGCTGAGATTAACGCTCACGGAACTCCACCAAGTGAAGAATTCCTATGCTCCCACCTGATTATCCTGATGTGGGATGCCGGGCGAGGAAGGTATTCACGCACCAATCTGATGATATTGAGTCTAACTGTCTGGGATCGAGTTACAGGGTCTCAAGCACACTGCATCCAACCATTACTCGTCTTTGCTCGCACAGCTCACTTGGACAGACCAACTGAGGAAGGTATATAGAGACATGCCGGTTAAACAGATACGTGCTAGAGCCCGGGATCTTGGAAGGCGGAGGCGCAGGTGCAGTGTCCGTGTGGGTTGCACATACAGCCGATCCGACAACAGACTTCTCTGAGCGACGAGAAAAAATGTGCACATAGCACATTTGAATTTTGGGGTTTGATAGAGATTCACAGACCGTACGAAATGGGACGTATCATATAATGGGTACGAGTATAGGCTATTCGTAGTCGGGCTGGTCGGGCTTCGTTCTGCTTGTTTTAGTTTCCAGAAAATAGTTATCTCATAGTTTACTGGTGCTGCTACCAGGTACTACACTATACGAGTTAGAACGCACACAGCTTACAGCGAGTACGAGGCAGCCTCGCCTCATGAATTTATCTCCAAGCAATAAGGCTTTTTGTCTGCCGTACGAATATGGCAGAAACTCTTCCTCATATGGAGACCGGTTTTCGCCATGGGGCAAGAAATCCATTTCATTGCGAGGTTTGTACAGGCTTCCAGTATTTAAGTGGTCCTTCTGTCTGTCTGTTGTAGGCAGTATGTTTGCAGGAATGCGAGTTTCCGCGTTAGGTCTGATTGCGAGAGATGCACGTAAGTGATTTACACAAACCCGGAATCTGCAGGAGGGGCGGACTGGGGCGGTTGGTTTGGTTGCAAGCTGTCACGAGTTACCCGCGGTCGCCGTTTTGATGTGGTTCTGGTGGTTTTGTTGCTGCTGCATGTGTGTTGGCTTGCGGCGGCATTTACGCCGGAGTTATTTGTTTTATGCGAAGGGATTAAGTCTGTGGCGGATTTGTTTTGCTCCTTTCGACGCGCACAGCCTACTGCGAGTGCGAGACAGCCTTGCCTATTTCACAACTCTAGCAGTATCTCGGACACCTTAATTTTGTCCTCGGGACGATTTTTGCTATACGGCAACAAAACCTCTTGAATACAGACAGGGTGCGTGCAGGCTTCCACTTTGAAATGTGTCTGCCTGTCTTCGGTGTACTATATACGTGTAACATTGGTGGTTTCACTGGTTGCGAATCATAAGGCTGTAAGACGTCGATTTACCCCCCAACCCACCGTCTGCAGGAGTGAGCGGGCAAATTCTAACTAACGCATGTGACTCGTTTGGTTGCCAGCCGTCTCGAGTTGGACGCAGCTGCTGTGATGCGGAGGTATTGATGGCATTGGTACTGCTCTGTGTATTGACTGCGGCGGGATTTAGTGGTTTCCCTTGTCATCCATTTTCTAATTCGTACATACGACCTCTGGCGACGAGAGACACATAGCAGCCAGCACCGACTCGGCAAAAGGGGGTTCGACAGACGGCAATTCTGCCCAACAACAACTTGTTTTCGCCTATCCCCACCATTGCCACCACTCACTGTGCTCCCACCTAAGCATCATGTCGTCGGTTGAAAGGTATGGGTAGATCACAGCGCAAGCCATGTTCGTTAGCTCCAAGCGGGATAGGTTTGAAGTCATTGCATTATTGTTCCAACAACAGGGTAGAGGCAAGTTGAGGAGTGAGCTCTCTCGTATAACAGGTCCCAGTCTGCTATCAAGAATGCCAGCCAACGTTGCAGCGAGGGGGGACGCCAGGGGTGATTACTATGACGCGTGGCGACTGCTGAGGCCAGTGCTACGAATAAGGACCTTTGGAGAGCGGGGGGCGAGGACGTACTAGGCTCTCTGCTGAAAACGATGGCGGTTTGGATGGGTTCTCGAGAGAGGAACGCCATCGGATGCCCATGGAAAGCCTACATATATAGTCTTCGGGCATCAAAACCATGTGTTTCACTCAACGCCACCAAGAGAGACGAATTACGTGCAATGCCAAGTGATCCGTCATACCGACCATATCAGGCCCACACTCCGTGGGCATTGCTGTCCCTGTCGTGTCCGTTATCGCTCTTGACCCTTCTTTGTGGACCGTTCGCGATGTTCCTGCCTCGGCCACGATGCCACCAGCCCCATTGGCGCCACCTACTGCACTTTGTACTGCTTCATCACGAACTCAGAGGAAAACATCTTTCAGCCTCAGCTATGTATCGAGCCTGGTCCCTTAAGGGTCTGAGCGTAGCCCTCTTGTTTCATGGTAAGCCCATGGAGGTTGAAGTGCAGTCTTAGATGAGCGGGGTACTTGTAAAAATGCAAAACTTGGTGTGCCTGGGGCTGCTCCTGTACACAGTAATGTGACATGCCTTATGGTATATATCGCACACATACATCCACATTTTTTTGTTATCCCAGACAAGTGTGCGATCGTGTTGAGAAACAGAGCTAACAGACGAGTGTGAGCAACAGGCAAACGAAGCACTAATGAATATGCATGCCTGCGATGACCTAGCACGTGTCCTGAAATCCATACGGAAAAAAACAGGTGAAACTCCTTCACGCATCATGCATGCAAAACAGAATAAAACATATGTGGATGCAAGAATGATGTGACACGTCTGTATGTTCGCCCAACAATAAATGCGGCAAGAGGCTTGGATCACATTTTGTCATCAAAACGAAATACAAACGACCTGTGTTGATACAAGTCAAATGTGTCGTGCTTGCATACCAACAATCGCATATCTATATTCTCGATTAACGATGTAGAACCTACTTCTGCTACGGTCGCGCCTTATACGGACGACGATAGCCTCCCTCTCCGTTCATACACGCCGTGCATTGTACGGCTGGTCACCAGGCAGATACGGAAAGAGCAATACAAGATCACAAAACATTTTTTTCGTTTTTGCAGATGCTAGTCTATCCCTAGCTGTACGTACGGAACGATATACCTGACATATGATACCAAATGTTAGATATATTTTGCACGACATGTAACGGAAAATGTGATACACGTTTGACATTGTTGGTGTTCTTGGCCGTTGGCTGGGGTGGATACGCCAACCGAGCGTGGACCTCGAGTAAAATGCTTGCAGGGCCGTGGCAGACCCAGGAGGAAACGTGAAGCTAAAAACGGTATAATTAGAGCACTGGCACGTAGCCCTTGGTATTACTGTCGACACCGTATCATTTTGTGATCGACTGAGGAGGAAAGGCGAAGAACGCACGAGGGTCAAGACTGTCGCTCTTCTCACCACCGTCCAAGGCCAGCACCGCGGAAATAAGTGGTGCTGCAACATCGGGGCGACGGCGACGGACGGAGGAGGAATGCTGAAGAACGTAGGAGGGTCAGGACCGACTCTCTTCATCACCGTCGAAGGTCAGCTTCACCGAAGGAGGAGGGTTTCCACATCGGGCCGAAGGCGATAGACAAAAAAGGAAGGCGCACGCGCGGTTTGACCGGAATATGGCCAGGAGCCCTGTTTTGTACAGATGGTAACATGAGCAGGGCCAGGGGGGCATGACAGCGACGGGGGTGCCAAGGAGGAATGAGGGATCGGTTCACCTCCGCAACGACGGCTTGGCACCGACGCTCCAATCCTCCGGGCCGGCAGGGTATTGCAACGATGGGGACGCCGAGAATAAAAGGCGCACTTGACGGCAGGGCAGCCCGGTCCGGACCGACGATGGTTATGCGCCGGACATGAAGGGGATTACAACTCCGGAGCGACGAGGAAGGATGGAGGAGAAAGGCGCCCACGCCGTCACCGGGATGCCCGCTTTGTGCCAACAATAGTTATGCGTTGGGCAGGGTGAGTATTGCAGCGAGATGGGACGCCAGGGGTGGTTCATATGATGCGCACCGACTTCCGAGACCAGTGCCACGAATAGGGTCCATTGGGAAAGCAGGGATCGAGGCCGTGCGGGCGTCTCTGTTGAAAACAAGTGAAGTTTGGATGCGTCCCCGAGACAGGAACGCCATCGGATGCAGGTGGAAAGCCTACAGATGGAGGCTTCGGTGCATTAAAACCTGATGTTGCACTCAACGTTACCAAGAGAGACGAACGACGTGTCAAGCAAAGTGATCTGAACTACACACCCTATCAGGCCCACACCCTGTGGGCACTGCTGTCCCCGTCGTGTCCGCTCTCCTTCTTGCCCCTTTGTGGACCGTCCGTATAGCGTTTTGAAGCAAGGCGTGGGCGCGCTTGAACCCAACGTTTAAACATATATGACAGCCAGGGATCAAGCTGGCGTTCAACGGGAAGTTGGCCTGCGGGCTGCAGGCATGTATCCGAGACAAATAGCGGCGGCCTCTTCGCTTTTTCTGGGGTTGGCTGTCTTCTCCGCACCTCTCCCGGTGGACGTTGCTGATGGGTAGGCAGTGTTTCGTGGGCAGCGCAGCGCAAATCCGTACTGCTGTATTGCCACCATATAAAAGAGTAGGCTGCTTAACTCGTGCATGGTGATTGCACTGCAGTGTTCAGCCCGCGATGTGGACCGTGTCGAGACCAGGCAAACAATACACATCAGTACCCCTGAAGTACCACTACACGCCGGAGTGAGCTACGTCACCATGGTTGTTTCTTCCACGGCGATAGTGAAGCTCATGTCAACCTCAGCACCCTCGTTAAAAACCACACCGGTACAACTATACTGCAACCCCGCATCTTGGAGACAAACTAAGTCAAGTGTTACATGTGTCAGACAGTAGTCACCAGCATTTGCGGTTCTATGGCAGATAAACACTTACACTAACCACATCAGCGCTCAAGAATCACGTAATTCTCCAGGAACTCGCAGTGTTGAGTTATTGTGGTAGGCATAGACACAAGTCTGCAGCGGAGGCTGCTGTGGAAATGTGTCGCTCTGGGAAGCTTCTGTATACCACGTATGCATTTTATATCCGCCAAACGCCGACCACTGAACACGAAGTACTTCGAGTTGTACTGTAGTATATCCTTGCTGTCTGTGCCACGCACATTGGAAAACCTACTTATAATTTTCTGGACTGCAATCACTTTTAGCGTTAAGTATATATACCTCTAGTTGGCGGTATTTTGTGTGTTTCCTAACACGTACGTTTCACGGTATTTAGGCATCATTAACGCAAACAGCATCAACTCTCAGCAAGCAAATGCTTCGACAGCGAATCCCGCCGGTGATGAGTTATTACCGCCGTCAACCGGTTTGCCCACCGATAGAGGGTTTTCTAAACTGATTGGCGTGGGACCATGTTGTTGCAATTACCACCATGCAAGGCTCGAATAATACATGCTTCATATCAACGTAAACACGACCGTTAACGATGGCAGATTAAACTAGCTGCTGAACCACGTTTCTACAGGTGCTGTGATGAACTCTTTAGTACGCTATTTCGAGGGCTCCAGCAGACATCGTCCTGCGGTGGTCCGGGCAAAAAGGCCCTCCTTCCTGCTTACTGCTTACATCAGTCGTTGACGTCCCCGCATGAGTTCATGGGAGAGGGAGAGGGAGAGACGGATGGAGACAGTGACGGGAGTGAGCCCAAGGTCAAGCTGAAATGCCAGTTCAGGCACAAAGCAACACCCCGTATGACCAGCACAGTGGAGGCAGCCAAGGCCTTCGGACAATATTGTCGCGAGCAAGCCTGAGGGCGAAGGCATTATAAACCTCCGTGAACCTGAGACCGGAATCGTACCGCCAACCGCGCTTGAGAGGCGACCTGGTGCTAGGTAGAATCTCAGACGACCCGAGAGCTTCGTCTGGCGACTGACCCCAGTCAACGGCAGCCAGGCGTCAACCTCAGTCTCCGTCAACACGAGAACGCCGTCTTGCTGCTGAACGGATTCGAGCGACGTTGCAGTCGCCGTCGAACAGACGGCGTCAGGCTTCCAACCACGGTCAAACGGCCACCAGAAGCCAGGCACAGTCCCCGTTGTCATGAGAACGCAGTCGCGCTTCTTGCTGGGATCAAACGGAAGTTAAGTTTTGGCTAACCTCACAACGATTCCGTGGTGATGAAAACGACCGAACGGCTGCCACGTGACCGGGCCAGTCTCTGGCAACCCAAGACCTGCGTTGCGCTGATGACCGCGATAGTGCGTCTTATATGCGAGACGCACTTACCTCATTCGAAGGTGAATCATGCCTGAGAGCCGACGCCGAGTGTCGGCGCCGACGAAGCGCAGCCCCAGCACATCCAATGCTTGGTCATGATGGGAAAAGGGAACCCAGTGAGAGTGGAGGGGCGGAACGTATTCGAGAGAGACTCGATATTGCACGCCTCGGGATGATAGTCTGTGTTGGGGGCAAAATAAAGCAACATGGCGTATCTCATTGGTTCAGCCGGAAGAAGTTGGTTCTTCTACACGAGGCGTGCTACGATAGAGGTGCACAGCTTTTTTTCCGAAGCTCCTCACTCCGGCAGGTCTATACTTCACCCGCAGGCTGGTTTTGAGTCATCCAAAAGTGCAATCCGATGAAACACACACCGTGGCCTAGGTATACAAACCACTCATATTGCAAAAAAAGAATGACACCCTGACTGTTTTGGGTAAAGGAGTTCCGCCATTCAAAAATAAAAAGCAAAAAAGTGCTACCTCTATCTTTGCACGCTTTAAAAGACTCGTTCATATTTGTTTGATTTCCTTACAGCACCATCCCCTCCAATAACGCCCCTCCAGTACGATATGCAAAGTGGTAAACTGGAGTTCCTCGAACATCTCCCCGCGGACGTTCACACCGTCTTCGTTGTTCTTCACGCGCGGTGGCCAACGGCGGACCGTGCCCCCTCAAGTTCCGATAAAAACGGACCAATTGACCTCCCCTGCAAAACGTTACGGATATTGCCCACTTTTCTCATTCATTTATTTATCTCACTTACCCCAATTCTGCCCCAAACCGTTTTTCTATATACCAGTATTCCGCCAGCCGTGGAACCCTTATTCTCTGACACTGCCCTTTTCCCTCCAGGTGTCACGACGAGCTGGCCACCCTACTGCGAACACCGTCCATGCCCCAGAATGCAAAGTGTGGCAGAGAGAACAACATGGCGCCAGGCGAGTTTCCCGAGGTGCTGCGGAACCTCACAATGCTAAAGGACAAGCTCGCCACCAGAGCTTACCCGATCGCGAAGGTGCCCTGCAAGAATGTCGGGCGGTACCGGTTATTTGGGCAAGCATTTAACGTTGCCCAGGACATTACAACCTTTGTCACGTATCTACTCTCGAATGCAAGCACTGAGAACGTCCTCATCATCATTACCCCCCGATCTGGTGGAGGAAGGTGGAAAAGGAGAGACTTCATCGTGTTTGTCTCACGGGTGCGGCGTGCCCTGGTCGATCTCGTCGTGCACAAAGCCGGCTATGCTGGAGGTTGGATCAATATTGACCATTGACTGCCGTTGGAACGCGGAGGTTCTCCCGAGGTTGATTTTACGTGAAGTTTCTCCACCATCTGAGATCAAGATGGCGATCACCATGAGGATGACACTTATCGAATGAATTGTGCCGAGGCCGGGTCTCTGTGGCGAGAGATGGCGGAGGTGGCACTTAAGTGTCTGCAAAGATCGCTTGCGAAGAAGAAGAACATATATTGTTTGGAAAACGCGTTTGTGTAACCACAGGAAAGTAACAGAAGAGAAGAGAAGGGGGGAAAAGTAATAAAAGAGGCAAATAGGAGTAAGAGGAGTAGATAGGAGTGATCGAGGTGGGCGTCGCCGTGACCTGATCCTTACGGATCAATGCCCTTTCTACGGGCAGATGTACTCTACTGGTTGTCATACTGGCTGAGAGTCCGTCAATGTTCGCTGTACCGTTCTATGCAACGTCCCCGTAACGTTCGATGTATCGTTCATTGGTACATATATTGATAAGCTAGTTACAACTTGAATATCCAATAATCGGACGGAAAATAACAAACCTAGTTTCCCCGCACATTGGTTTTTTCTGCATCTACACTACGATTATTATTGTAGTGTACCTAGGGCAGTGACTACGAATGAACTACATACTAGTGATAGTCGACTGCAAAGTACATATTTCAATAGGCAATGTAAGCCGCGACACCACAAAAAACCGTGGAGTCCTGCAAAAAGGGACTGTCGTGGAATAAGTGCGCCCTATCCAGAAAACGACGACGACTACGACCTCCGTTACACCGTCGACGCCGCTGGCAGGGGAACCTGCCCACCGAGACGGTCTAGGCAGTCGTTCATTGCATCACGTCGTCTCAGCGGGCAGTCGGCGTAGGAGTTGGTCAGCGAGACGCTGGAACGCCTCGCCAGGTTTCAGGGACGCATAAGACGGGACCTCCGGGGTTGATTACCCGCGACAACAGGGGCCTTTCAGGTAAAGCAAGACGCCATATTTGGCGTCGATGTGCCACTCCCGTATGTTCCCGAACGAAATGTGAGACCCATGCGCGGGCGTTCAGGCAAGGGACGTAACCTCGCCGATCACCTAACGTTCTTTATGGGGTTTGCAGACAGGCCAATGGGGGAAATAACGTACTATCGTTTTGAGAGTCATCGCACGTTCCGGTACTGCACCGTTGACACTAAGATGGGGAGGCAGGCTAGGGAAATTTGTCGGCTGTTCTTCCGTCATAACCAGGAGATCGTGGAGACGCCTCTAAATAAAATGACACCAGAGCCCATTGAGAAGTTGACTATTGCGGGGGACCATAGTAAAAAGGACCAAATATTGTGAGCAAAAATAGGGAAATGTATTTGTGAGATCGGAGGTGGGCTGACGAATTGCCCTGGGGATTTTGTTTGAGGCTAGTTTTGATAGTCATAAATGCACGGACGGAGCCGCGCCACCACCCCTACATAAAGTGATCCGTATGAGGTTACAAGGGTCCTCTCCGCGTTCGGCTGAAGCCGCCCGCTACGCTCGCGCAAATAACAATTCATACTCCAAACTTTGAAGGGGAACAGGTGCAATGTCCTACTTAATATGGCCAAGAGCGCTATTTTGTTGCAGGAAACAAATGGTGGATTCGACAATCAACCCGGACGCCGCGTGCATGTTATACGGGTATATACGTTTTTTGGTTTGTACCTGGTATACTAGACGAAGAAGAGAAGGGCTGCGCTGCAATACGTACTCCTGCTGTACATACGTACAATTGAACGTATAGTACCGGCATTATACCTGCGCGTATATACAGCAACCGAAACCACCACAAAAAGTTGGGAAAAACAAACGTACAGCAGTAACGTTTCCAGGAGGGCTTTATAGACCTCAAAAAGATGTACATTGTGGTTTTTGTCTCGAAAGTCGTGTGGCATCCGAACTCTCGCTCAGCTTTGACGGGAGCCTGAAGAAAGCAAGCAAAACAAACTTCGAACGTCTGAGGTTATGTCAGCCTTGCACGCTCCCCGCCACCTCGCGACCTCATCAGACCTCAATTAAATGGGAGTCGACCTGCACTCCCTCTCTGCTCCAGTGAGACCCGTGGCCTGCCTCGTGTGAAGCCCGGAGCCTGCCGTTACCGTCGCCCTCCCGCTTGCCCATCATGTGTTCAGAAGTCGGAGCTCTCTCTTTGTATCTCAGACTGTGGTTCGAAACCAAAGCACCGTTAAAGTGCGGTTTTTGCATATCAAAACGACCCTTATAGATCCGGACATTTTCGATTGGTCGCAACCGCAGCAAGTCAGACAGAAGCCATGCATGTTTAAGCATGTTTTCCCCGTGTCTCGATGGTCACGCCACGCCGAGCCACGGAAAAAGCGACCGCGCTCCTTCCGACCCTTCCTCTACAGTCCAGCGGCCGCCGATACCCGCGTTGGTGTCGCGGTCGCCCGAGTTGCCGTGATCTCGGTACGCGCACGAACACATAAACAAAAGATAAAGCTGGATAGCAAAGAAAAGCAGGAGTGGTCCCGCAAACATTAAAAGGAGGCGGTGTGTAAGTGGGAAGTCTGAGAGGCCAGGATTGAGCACACGGAGAAATATCAGAATAATGACTAAGTGAGTTTAGAGTGATCCTGTATTTATGTGTCGGAGTGGGTTTGTTAGCGAAGTATATGACGTTGACGTCAACTTGCCGTAAACAAGGTACACGTTCATATTGTTTGAAGTCACATTGCGTGTACCACGTTAACGTGCTTGATAGCCCAGTAAAATGACTGATTTTTGTACCTACGCGTAGAATCGAACTATGTTACGAAGTGACCAAGGAACAGTATGTGGTGAATCGTACATACAGATAAATTGAGATTTCGGGACCGGGGGTCGGGTGTCACAGCAGAGTAGAAATGTATGCGACACTGGGAACCCTAAACCTCACAACAAAATACTACTATGCGACGAGCGCATGGGGAATCACACCCCTCCTGATCACGACTGAGTCAGAGGAACGTGTTGCTCGAACCCAAGCACATACCAGGTAGCTGCTGCTTTGTTTATCAACCAAGCCTGTCATTTGAGGAATTGTGTAAACACCAGAACTTCCGAAATATGGATTTTACCCGACTACTGCGGTAGGTATTGGTTCACATATATGTCTTTCAAAAATGACACAGGCGGCACTTGCGCGCCAACGATTGCTTTCTAGTCACCGCACACCCCTCAGGTTGGCTTTTTATTGTACCTGACAAAGTCACGATAAATGCGGGGCTATAAATCTGTAGCTTAAACACGTGGAAAATTCCCCAAAATTTATGTTTAAGCTCATTAAATCTAATTGGGGGGGGGTGGGGGTGGCACATTGTTGTGAATTTCGTACGGTCGGTGACCGAAAGTCTACAGGAGCTACTTGTGTACGTTAAAAAAAAGACTTGGGATCGCGTAAAGGACCCTACCGATATATCAAGGCTGTGACGATCGCAAGCGTACAACTCAGACATGACATTAGGTGTCTAGGACAAATCAATTAGTGAGTAATTCCCTTATCGAACGAGTATCGACCAATATCGTTGCATTGGTCGTGATACACGCCCATCCACCCCACCGCAGAGAGCACATATTTGTGGTAGGAGACAGAAGTTTAAAGAATTAAGTTTGATCTCTTTCAACGCCGGCCGCCAGCCGACGCCTTCAATCGAGTCGAGTCAATCAGACAGAAAACCGTCAGTGCGGGTGGATTGAAGTTGAGGAGCGACTGATAGCACCCAAGAAGCAGGCGGAGCTATGAGAGCTATGTCTAGCGGGGCTCCGTAAAACGTTGGGTGCTTTCCATGCGGAAACCAGTTGTCACGCTACAGCCATGCTCACCTCTTCTGAATGCTCCTTATCATACGGTATTTACACGCACTGGCTAACAGCCAGGGACTACCCAGTGCGATCAACCTCACACCTTTCACCACACACCATTTGGAGACCCAGGTGCTTTGCCCCCCGCGGATTGACATTGAAAATAGATCGGCTAGATCGCGAAAACGGACGACAAACAATGAACCCTATAAGTCAGTGCAGTGACGTTGTAGCCGATGTGAGCCTTACGTTTATGCATATAATCGTAGCGGTAGAGTATGGGCCGATGACGACGAATACTCTTATTTTATAACTGACATCACAAGATAATCGCTTGAGTGAAGATCTCAAATCGACAATGACTCGGATTACTTGGGACCGAAACACGCGTAACGAATACATGAGGTCCGTCCTTTACTCCACGGCGTGACGTCCTTGACAAGGCAATAACAATATATACGCGCACAGACCAAAGTTATCTAGTAGTGTGAAACGCAGGTAAATGGCACAGCAGCCGTTGGGCTGAGATATATTGTGATCCACGAGCGGTGAATGGGAGGAAGAGGAGGCTGTATGGATGACCGGTAACGCGCGAAAACACTGTATATCTGTCAAGTGATCCCGTGTTTCTCTGTCGACAGACACTTAAACGTTCGGGTCAACGGTGTGTCTGCAACATGGTGGCGGACTGCCTCTTTCGACGCACAACAAAAACTTGCGATACCCCGACGTATTCTTGTAGGGCACGCACATGTTGAAACGTGTTTGGTGCAAGATCGAGCCCACAAACGGTTTGGCCCGCCAAAACATTGTGAGTAAAAGGTGGGATTTCATCTTGGGGACGATTAACGCTCTCGTCTACACCCCCGAAAGGTGTAGCACCTAGTTAAAACCTCCGTCGCTCATGGACGGAATTCGTAAAGTTCGTGTCGAGCTGAAAAAAGTGAGCGTTTTCATCTCGGGGACGATTCACGATTTCGTCTAGACCCCCAAAAGGGACAGCAATTTGTGAAAACCTCCGCCGGTCATGGACTGAGGTCGTAACGTTCGTGTTGAGCTTTCGGTCGTTTCCTCAAATGGTGCGATCTGCAGTCTGATATATTGAGTATAGGGGGCAATGTACACGATTGGAAATGCTCCTTAAAGACTTTGAGAGAAATATTGAAACCGACATCCTTAATGGTTTATTTCGATACCAAAGCTACAGAAACATTGAATCGATGAAGTCGTTAAAGATTAACACCTGTAACAACTGACACGATGTTTTGCGGCGTCTTGGCGTTTAGGTCTGCCGTGATGTCGCTAGACATGAACGATGTTGCTGGTTATCGATTATTGTTGTTGAGCCATGTTCGATGCATCTTGTAGAGACAAAAGTTGACGACCGTTATATGCCAACCTAGCCTCTGCTCACCGTAGTCTTTCTTGCCTCTAGGTAATTTCGTCGTTGTGCCTCCCGCTTGCAGCCAACGTTCATGAATGGAGATTAGCCGTTAGCAATACCGTAATGCTGGAATCGTCATGTCTATACGTTCGCTCTTATTTTGTCGTTTATGTGCTACTGCGTATACGTGTCAATGTTGCGTGTATGCCAATGTTGTTCAAAATCAAACCGACCACTAGTCAGGAGTGTTAGAGGACTTTCAGGCTCGTCTGAGGTTGTTAGCGTGTTGACCATCGACTGATCTTCAGAGCTCAACTTACACGCCTCTTTTGCCATATTTACGTCTTGAAGTCATCCTCGCATTGCGCCATCCTCCCTCCTGACGACAATAAACCGTGGCGGCACAGGATCCGGCACGAGGAAAACTAGCCTTAACGTCAAAGGCTTCAGATATCTGGTCTACTGCAAGCAACATGACGAGGACGGCATAGTGAACGTTAAACGCGCTCAGTGGTATCGCGGTTTAATCGCGAGGGTGCAAAGTATAAGTACGGACGGCTGCAAGCCCGCCGTGTACTGCAAGAAACATGTTTATCACGTCACTATGAAATATTTGATAAGGGGTTGCTCGCGTAGCTTCTGGTTGAGGGGCACCTCCTACAGTGTCCAGGACTACATCATTCCTGGGTACTGCAAGCAACGTGCCGAGGATGTCATGGTGAACGCCCGGAACATGAGCTGCTCACATGAGTCCTGCACAAACGAACCAAACTTCAGCGTCGAAGGGAGCAATAACGCTGGGTACCGGAAGCAACATTCCGGTGACGGCATGGTGAACATGCACGGCAGACGTGGTGCTCATAATTCCTGCACGACCATACCAAGTTTTATGTCAACGATATAGGTATACAGGTGCCGACATAATGCAAGCAGGATGCTGAGAGGCGGTGGTGCGTGTCAAGACCCAGAGTTTTACCAATTCCTCGTGTGATAGCAGGCCAAGGAGGGGTGTACTCGCCGATGGTGCTGCTATTGCATGTGCCCGCCTTAAGAGCGATGTCTTCAGCAACCCTGTGCTCGCCTTCTATTCAGGTTGCACGATCACTGGTCGTGGGAGAGTATCGAGGTGAGGACTCGAACGTAGGCAGCCCAGCCACTGCTCCGATCACGGTCTCCTTCAGGGTGAGCTGGCGTTTACTGTCGCTGCTGGGTCGGCTTGTTGACATGGACGCTCTCCTATCTTACCGGTCCCTTTCGTAATAAGTCCCTCATCCTGTGTCATAACTGAGTCTTGGTTATTTATGGCTTTGGAAGTGAACAAAACACGCTGTTGATGGGGAGGGGCTGTGGGTTTGGGGACACATAACGATGTCAAGTACACACAGTGAATAGCCTTACTGGAGCAGCCTACACACCAGTAGCGGGTTCGGTCAGCCATAATGTGCAACTTAATGTCGGCTTTGCTAGAGGGGTTGTGTATTCCACGGTCCAGAATCTTGAAATCCTGTTTTCGAGTATAAAATCAAAGCATGCCGCACCAGAAACTTGCGAAGTTCGGTACGCTTGGCGCTCATCACCCCGTATCTCAGGGTTGTGTGAGATTGCGAAGGTTTTCCTGCTACTTCATGAGCAGCAAGCCCACTTGCCACGGTGTCTGACGGTGTGAACGTGATGTTTCATGTACGCTATGTAGGCGACAGTAGGGTGCACTCCACGGAATACATAGCACACGTCACAAACTGCATCCGACGAACCAAGATATTCATTTAGATGCAACCAAATTGTCGACCACATTTGTGGCTACAGCGGCCGGACGCGTATTATTTACCGCAGTCGCAACTCCGTCTTGCACGAAGACAAAATTGAGGGCAACCTATGTGTTGTCCCGTAGCATGCTACGATAGAGGTGCTGCACTGTTTTGCTTGTGAGCCTCTTCACTCTAGGAGCTCCATATCACACCTGAAAACTGGTTTTGAGTAAATTGGAAGGGCAGCCCGGACAAACCCATGGACTATCCATTAAATTATACTTCTTTTATAGCTATTCAAGAAAGACCTTCGGAAGGTTTTGGGTTAAGGAGCCCCAATATTCAGAAACAAAAAACAGACAAGTGCTATCCTTATCGTAACGCGCGTCTCACCCAATTATATTGGAAACGCTTGGTCGACGCCGATGTCGGTGGGTTCCCCGCAAAGTGCAAACTCACAGTCAAGAAGGGGTGTTGTTTCTATTGTATTAATATTCGATTTGGAAGTTTTGCTCGTATGTTTTTGCTGTACGATATTCACGTAAACATCATGTGTTGAAGGAGTGCACTGCTTGCCCCCTTAGAAGGTCGCGTCGATACCCGTTGAAACTTAGCGCAACCACTGCGGTCGCATTCAAGTGCCCCCGACTCAGTATTTATCGTCTGTGCATTTATCTACCAGGTCACTTGCTGGAACGGCTTTTAGGTGGGGACGTCTCCAACGTCGATATATATCTTTCACAAGCTACGCGATGCTTCGAACGCACGTGTTCTCGAATTAGTTCAAGAATGCAACGGTGCTGACTGCTTCTACGATCCCCCCCCCCTGAAAAACAACCCAGCGATTTTCTTTAACCAACGTTTCAGGGCTGCTCGACACGAGGCAGGATGACATGAAAAAAACATATTCCAAACACTTGTTGTCTGCGAAAGAATATCGGATGATGACGTCGGGGTGGCCAGGGGCACCGCATTCCAAGAGATACGGCCGGGATCTTTTTTCAAAACCGGCGATTTCGTTAAAGAAACGTTGGGGGGCTATCTTAGAACGACCTCGCTTGCGAATTAGACCTTCGTTGTACTTCACACTAAGCGCATCAAATCGTGTAAAATATCGGTTACGCTTTCTAAAAGTGTTCCCCAGTAAAGAGATTGATCGATGACTAGCCTGGATACTGCGATGGTAAAATGCGTATGTTCGTTGAGCGTATTTCGCGCTAAGCGGTATCTTGTCATGTTCATGTCCTCTCAACTACAGCGCCTAGGTCCTTGTGACTAACGTACAAGACAAAGACATTTTTAGCCAACACCCCGTATGCTAGAGATGCTGACAAATTCGATGCAGGTGCACTGTGCTTCATACCTGATACACGTACTCGATTCATTTAGTTGTTTCAAGTGCTGCAAACAACGGTTAATGGCTGAAGAATCTCTAATCCACAGGCAAAACCCGAAAGCGCTTTGGATACATTAACAATGTGCGCTGGCTGGGGCAAGCTTTCTTCAGAAGTTTTATCATGGGTTTTGTCTGAGTGTGTTTTTCATTGACGGCGATGACATGATCGCCCACTGTTCGCCAACACATGTCTATGCTGTAGTCAGACAGACGGAAAACGAACGAGCTCGCCACAAACGTCAGTGACAGTCTAATCTATTTCTATCCAGTTTGGTGTTTTCTGAACAGTAAGATATACATACGGGTATCTAACAACGCCGTACAAGCGCAAGAACGCGTCGCGTCCTGATTCCCCCACCAGGTTGGATGACAGGCTATGCGACCGGGTGCAACATATGATGAACCAAAGTTCACCGTATTTCTCAGTGACAGTGGTGTATTCTTGCGAGACCGCGTTGCTACGGCCTCTCCGTTGGCGCAGACAACCTGGTATCTCGAGTTCCGCCACGCTCAAGTATCGACCGGTCGCTATAATTATATTTGTTTCATGCCAGTATGCTACAATAATTCATATGGCGGGTTGCGGTAGGGTTTGAATTTATTCTTCGAGAAGGTATTTTTCACAATCCTGGGTTTTTATGATTGGTGTGTTTTTGTCTTACATAATGGGGTGCCGTATTAGAGCTAGAACCTTGTATGCTCACGACCGAGTTCTGATGGAAGAGGCATATATGGATATCAGGACAACGTCTCCACGTCTTTGGTCCATGATGTAAGAGGCGCGAATTGCTTGTCCCGCGGTTGAGAACGTATCCATGTATGATCGTTGGCCCACAAGTGACACATGGATTATGCTTCAAACAGATAGGCAACGCTATACCTCATAGCTGTACGGATGGTATATTCAACGTTTCGGCACTTTCGTTTTGTTCTGTGTTTGGAATCTAGCGCATGTCACAGTCCGGGAAATAAGCACAAACGTGTGTTTTTCACATACAGACCTCGTGTTTCTTTGCTTTTGGTTGCCGTTCAAGTTTCCTTGCCTCGTTACAAACATGTTTGCTTGCGGTCTCGTCGATAACAGCGTTAGTTGTGTTGACCTTTTGCTTATGTGTTCTCGGCCGATGAGCGCAACTCCAAAGAGCGTGACTACCCATTGTTTTACACGCTAAAGCTTTTGCGCATCCCAATATATAGACCCACACCACCTTGAGACGAGTGGTAGGATATGGGTGGCATATGTTGGCGCTATTATTTCTGAAAGACGGGGCTCCTTAACCCAACCTCGTCGAGGTGTCGTTCTTCTTTCGGAATATGATTTATATTAATAACTAGGCCATGGGCATTTTGAACTGATTGAACTTTTTGTTTTATCCAAATCAGTTTTCGAGTAAACTACAAAGCTCCAAAAGTGAGGTGGTCTTTGCTCGGCTGCACCGGACATTCTAACCAAAAACACAACTCGCAATAGGTAACGAGTGATCAACGGTGAAAAACCCCGGTTAAATGCTACGGTCTCGTTGCTGGCCTCTTCTGGTACATCGCCGGGGAAAGCCCTGCAGTCACGAAGACGAATTTTCCACCGTAGCTCATACCTCCTGGTCTCACAAACTATTCCACACATCCAGAGTATCGCTTTTCAACAACCAAGAACGGGTATTTATTGCGTCACCCCGTCCACCTTCATAGAACCCTATAATGTGCTCGTGCTTTGAACTCGGCTTTAGATAGTTTGCATAAGGTCTTCAATTTCTACTTTTGTTCAGCCCACAGTAAGAAGCCACCAAAGGCTGATAGCACCAGAATCTCGCCTGACCCTGGGTTGCAGTGTGGACAGTTTACACCAGTTGGTTGTTCATGTTGAACACGCCAAATACCACAAGTTATGGGGTAATTTTTACATCCTACCCGAATAGCAACAACGTCGATCTTGATCGTGGTCATCGTAAAATTGTTGTTTTTTAGAGACGGAGAAACACCGCGCGCGCCAACACGTAACAGTTTTCATAATCGTAACTGAAGTTGGTAAACCTCGTGACAACGTGGGTGGGGGTTGTACTCGTTAACGTCATACATATCATGCAATGGTCGATAAAAACGTTTGTTCTAAGTTGTTTAAGTTGATGTCAATTTACGTTTGCGGCTATAAAATACCACGCCGATGGTCGGGTACCGGTTACAACTGGCCTCATAGAGGTCTTTTCATGGAGTAGTCATTGCGATTGTTCCATACACGCATGTATCGCAAGCAAACGCACCACGCGAATGTTTCGGTACACTTTACATCAGAAGCAAACGCTTAAAACAGAGCACACGCCGCAAGAGTTACGGGTTTATATCCAACCTCCCGGGTACCTTTGAGCCTAGCTGCCCCTTCTGCGGGAACGTAGGCAGTTGGCGAACAATGCAGTATGCTGCCAATTCAACTCACGCATTGAACCACAGTCCTAAATGCGCGAATAACGTGCACGTCCTTTGACTCGTTCTACGATAGCCCTCCCAACATCTATTTAACAAAATCGCCGGTTTTGAAACCAGCTCCCGGCTTTATCGCCTAAACTACGGCGCCCCTGGTCACCCCGACCTCATCGTTCTATAGTCCTTCGCAAGCAAGAACATATTAGAATATATTAGTTTCCTAGCATTATTCCTCGTGTCGAGCAGCCATGAAATGTTCTTTAAAGAAAATCGCTGTTTTGGGGGGGGGCTATCGTAGAAGCAGTCCTTTGTAGATATATACGAAGTATATGGTCGTAGTATGCTCGGTGGATGGCGCTCCACTATTTATGTAACTGTTGCAGTTGGAGCATTAGCGATATTCGGTCGATATCCTCAGTCCGGAGATACTTTCAGATGAGTGGGGGAATTCAGGCAGTTACCCATTCCGTCTAGGGTCTAGGCCTAACCGTTCGATGCACCCCGACCCTAATTAATGTTTGTGTGATTATGTCTGATATGCACCATGGCCACTGGACCATTTGCGAAAGCGCTGGCTGTTATTTCAGGGGCTATTGTTCTCATCAAAAAATACGTTATTGCGGTGTTTAGTTGTCCCGATTTGCAATATTCCGGGTTTAAGGAGTGCAGGTTTGCGCTGGGTTTTCTTCGATCAGTATTTGTCACAAAGCTGGTTCTTGCAAGTGGTGTGAGTTTGGTGCTTACGTGACGAATGTTGTTGCTTCGGTAGCTTAGTTGACGAGTGGTACTACTTCGGTCACTCGCGTGACGCGTGGCGTTGAAATGACGGCTGGAAATGTTATCCGGGTAAACTTCAGGCCAACCGTCGTATATTCATTAAGTGTAAATGATGTACACTGTTGCAACGCTCTGCATTGCTCGTTTGTCTTGGAGTTGCTTTACGGATCGAAAAATCCTTCCTGTCAAGGTTTTAACTACCAACTTATCAATGTATGGTGCCTCTGCGCCACAACGGCTGTTGGTCGAATAAAAACTTTGTTTGTCCATACATTTTTCCAACAGAAACTTAATTTGCTTTACGTGCACACGAGGTGTTTTGACGTCAATAAATAATTTGACTACACGTATCGACATGGGTTGTAGAGACACCGATGTAGCCCATGGATACAGTCGACGATGTATATATCTATCGTTAGCGTGTGGGGCGTTGGACGCTAGTCATAGTAGAGCGCACGAGGTGACACTTGGCTGAGCATACTTCGCCGCCAGGCATCTGGCTGCAGCCTGTTCCTCGCAGGTCCCGCACTGAGCCTCGTGGCAGATGTCGCTAAATTGCACACCGGGCACACCGTTGCTGCAAATTTGTTTGGATTGTAAAAGACAAAGGAATATCACACTATATCCGGCGATGTGGTGTCTAAGTATCAAGTTGATTAAATACGCAAATGCATGAGAAACACGAAAAGCTCGACCCAAGCTTAACCAATAAAAAAACAACGAAAAGGACCAAACCAAGCTTCCAGTTTGGCGAAAACGTCCAAAACACGCCCGAGTATTTGAGGAGTGCTGAACGCGTTTGACCTTACAATAGCCTTAACACTCAGCTCAATTAACCACCAGGGAACCAACTGCGGTGTTGCTGAGAGACACGCTAGGATAGGGCTGTCGCATGGTCCGGAACCCCGGTCCATTAGCACTCCAAACATATCTACAACACCAATCATACTAATTAAAAACAAACGATTAGTGTCGTCCAGTAGACGCAGTAGTAGTAGCGGCGGTAGTTATAGCGGTAGACTAAAACGTAGCAGTCGCAGTAGTTAGTACGAGCACGTCGTAATAGTTTCAGTAGGGGGGGGTAGTAGCAGTTCCGTAGCAGTAGGTAGTAGTTTAATAGTAGCATCAGAAGCAGCAGTAGAAGCAGCGGCCGTAACCCCCGTCTGCAGCCGTAGACTGCGGCACCCAACATGCTCGTGGATACGTTTGGGAACGCCACCTACTATGGTGTATGTAATATCACTATATATTTTGCTACCTGTCTATGTGTGCTTTAGCAAGAGCTCGGGATCCTGCGGAGCTTAGACGCAAACGTATGAGTGGCCACGTTTTTGCGAGCATCCCTATATTCTACTGCAATGCTATCTGTATTGTTGTGTTCCATGGTTATCAACCTTCGTATTTTTGTCGTCCGCCCTTTTTTTCTGGCTTAAAGCAAGTAATATACTTTTGCAAGGGTTTCGTACACTAAAATACAAGATCAGGCGGCTTTGTTATCAAACTGAAAACGTATCACTTTGTTGCAGGGGTGTTCGAAAAAATATATCCGATACCACACTCCAAATGTTATTTTTGGGAAACCAAATGTAGGGGGGGGGGTTGTCTACTTTTTCTTTAGGCACCCTCCGGCGTTGAGGGGGGTACCTACCATACTAAATCCCATATTAACCAAACCAGACCATCCATTAACCGCAGTACGACACTAAACCCTATATATACCAAGTCCATACAAAAACCTATATAAACAAGAGCAGGGGATGTTGATGAATCACCCTCGCATTTCCAAATGGTAGGCACGGCCTTCCAGACACTACAAAAACACCACCCAGCTTTTCTGCTTATAGCGGGTGTGAAATCTGTAAGACATGGGTACACACGCACCCCAAGGGGGAAATGGCGATTAGTATATTCTCCAGCTGCACTTTGGCTTAAAGGGGGGACGAGCGAAACGCCTCTGTCACGCTCAGCCTAAAAACAGCGTCAAAAGGTAGCAAGCATTCGCCTTGCACTATTACTTCGGACCACAGTAAATAAGACCTACTGTAGTCAAAATAGATCTACTGGAAACACCAAAACCTGTATATTCCCCTATGGCTGCTATTACGGGGGACCATAGTACACAGGCCAAATATTGTCAGCAAAGACAGGGAAATATATAGCTTTTGGTGTCTACACAGTAGGTCATATGGTGTCTGCAGTAGGTTCTGTTAACTTTGGCCTCCCATAACAACGCGCACCTCAAGTAAGTACCTTTTTTGCAAAGATGCCGGTTGGGTATGGCAGTACTCTATGGCCCACCACGTGTGAACGGACCACGCCGTGGCCGTCACTGTGAGGTCGAAAAATCTCGTGGCTTTGGCATTCCGAGCCAAGTACGACGTGAGCGAGTCAGAGAAAGTAACAGTGACGGAGATGATGCTGTCAATTATGTCACGAAAGCGCCCCAACAGAAGAACCAGTGCGATGATTCGAACACCCAAGACATCAGGTGGAAAAGCAGGAAGGGGAAACCGACAGCGAGCAAGCTGCGTTCCCATCGACATCGATGGGCCCGATGAAGAGGAGGAGGAAAAGGAAGAAGAGGAGGAGGGCGACGGCGACGCGGACGAGCGGGATGAGGGGGAGGAGGAGGAGTCGGAGTAGGAGAAGGACGGCGACGACGAGGATGACGAGGAGCAAGAGGAAGAGGAGAAGACAGAGGAGTGCTAGGGGGTCGACAACAAGGGAAACAGGGAAGACGGGGAGGAACATGACGAAGAAGGGGTGGATGAGGAAAAGGAGGACGAACAGATAAAAGAGAAGGAGGAGGAAGAGGAAGAAAA
>JAYJME010000490.1:0-22573 GCA_036873775.1 Costaria costata | reverse complement strand
CAACACACGTGAGTGGCAACGCGACGCGCTCGTAGGCAAACCTGCAGGGGATACCTCGTGTCCCCACCTTGATCATAGTAATTGGCGTCGTCGGCAGGACATGGATTTGAGGTAGGGACTTCGAATCTCACCGTTCCCAAAAAAATATGACTTTTTTGAACGAAAGTGGAACTTTCCCATGTGGAACCTGAAAATATTTCTGGATCCCCCAAAAAGATAGGAACTGCCTGGTGGTTTTGGCAGGTTCGCCCGTATATCGGGCCGACCTGCATACCCCGCCGTTCTAGGGGGGGAGAGTGTTCTAAGGCTTAGTTTCGGTAGGCGATCGGTTAACTTTTTACCAGTAGCCCAACAGACTAATACCTTACAATACTCTCCCCCGCTAATACGGGGGACCATAGTTAATAGGACCTACTGTAGACACAATTGGACCTACTGTATATTTCCCTATGTTTGCTAACAATATATGGTCCATAGTCAATAAGACCTACTGCAGACACAATATAACCTATTGTAGACACCAAAAACGAGATATTTCCCTATTTTTGCGAACAATAGTTGGTCCTATTTACTATGGTCCCCCGTAATAGAACGGCGGGGTATGCAGGTCAGCCGGACATACGGGCGGACCTGCCAAAACCAACAGGTTGTTCCCATCTTTTTGGGGGATCCAGAAGTATTTTCAGGTTACCCATGAGGAAGTTCCACTTTTCCTTAAAAAAACCTTATAATTGTGGGCACGGTGAGATTCGAACTCCCGACCTCAAACCCATGTCCTGCCGACGACGCCATATTGCAAGGTATTAGTCTGTTGGGCTGCTGGTAAAAGGTTAACCAATCGCCTACCCAAACTAAACCTTATAACACTTCCACATTAGAGCAAATAACTTAATTTCGGATATTTATTTTTTTGAATGAATACTTCGCATAAAGCGGGAAAACAAAATAGGCCCTTGCACCCGGACCTGATCCCACCCGGATATGATCCCATTTGGCACCCTCCTCCCACCCACAAGGTGCAGAAAAGTAATTAGCACTCCGTAGGAGCCGCTGGAGGCCGTGAGCGCGAAGCACGAACCGTAAACGGTCAAAATTCGTCGAACGATAAAATAAAAACGTCGTTGTGCAAGACGGGATTTGAACTCCAGCATGGTTATTTCAATTGTATTATTTACAGAGCTGGGCACCATAGACCGCGGAGCTATATGGGGCACCATAGACCCCGGAGCTATATCATCGCCGCCGCCGCTCCACCTCCTTTTGTTTTTTGGCTATTTATAGTCGCTGTACGCGTACGTACAAACAAGCACATGCACAGTCGAGTATTGTTCACAGATTTTTCTTCGTCTATAATGTGGAGTACCCAGCTCCGCTACGAGTACAGAGATAGTCATATGAGAAATACCCGTTTTATTCCAGGAAATCTCCTGATCCGTTTTTCTTTTTCGTAGAATCGCAAAAGTACCGAACAGCCCAGAATGAGTATACAATACTTATTTATACCAAAGGCATTTTGCCCCACCGATCGATATGACGAAAGAGAAGGTCTGCTCGGTAACACAAGCAAAAAATGGAGCTTCCCCCTATCTAAGGCCGGTGTCATTTGAACCCTTGTGGCCGGCACACTGTCCTCCGATCTGCAGGCAAGGCGTGTCTCTCCGAACTGCAGAAAAAACGGCTAGTCGGTTGTCCAACTGCGCTCTCAAAAAATCTAATAGGGCTTGAGCCAGCGTCTCCGTGTTCGTTAGCTCCAAGCGGGATAGGTTTCAAGTCATTGTATTATTAATAGTCTCCCAACCACAGGGTAGAGGCAAGTCGAGAAGTGAGCTCTCTCGCATAAGAACTCAAAGTCTACCCTCAAGAATGCCAGCCAAGTACTAGGTATCCCATAATAGGCCAATAGCCCGAACCGACACGAAACTGATACGAAACTGTCATACTGAAAATTCAAATCAACACCCTCCCGGGTTTTTCACAAGACAGTGACGAATCAATAATGGACTCAATTCCATCACCTCAAACAACAAAAATGGCAAGAGGAAACTCATCCCCATGAGCGAAAACTTCTTCCATACACCACCTTACAACTATTGCAATTGTAGACGAGATTACAACAGCCGTGCCAAAATAATAAAAACGAAGGCCAAAAGTACGATGCCAGAGATCGCGAGGAATCCCATTCCCCTGGACAAAAGTGTCCTCTTGCCCCCTACTCCCGAAATAGATTCTCAGATCGTAACGGTAAAGCGAGCTAGCATACGTTCTTTTCCGCAAACAAAATTTATCCGACGCTGCAAGTTAACCGAAACAATCGTCGCTACCCGGTAGCTCCTAATAATCGAACAAATACACAATAATATGCTGCCACGCTTAACACGAAAAGCCTCAGCCCTCTCAGCTACGAAAACGAGAAAACTATTCGATCCTTCGCAGAATTAATTTATGTTCCGCTTTTCTCCCTTGCGAGCAAGTATCCGCAAAATGATACTGTTGGCAGAACAACCAATCAACCACGAACATACTCACCCTCCTTTTTTTTTTGCCAGTATAATACTGTTAAAACTAAAAGATACCCCCAAAATTCCATCAAATCAGTAGCTACCACCAATACCATCAGTACACCTCTAAATGATGCACCTACGCACCCTTATTTCTCCAAATCGCTAAGAAATCGTATTTCATTTTCTACCAGGCCCCATTCTGGTCCTGTCCACACCAGAAAAACACTACAAGTTGTTCGGATTTACGAAGACTGTTAGGTTTGAAGATGAAAATACATTTCAAAGCTACCAGGCGAAAAATGCTACATATACCATCCAAAACGAATCTCAGATGACATACCTTCTACTATCTACGGGTCTCCTCTCTTGCCGCAAATAAATAAACGTCACATTCGACCAAAACAAAATTCCGATCGGCAGGTGAATCCTGCGTAAAAATAAATTAATCCTTCATTCCTACGTGATCCCACGATGATGATGACCAGACCCCCCGTCCCGCCCCGCGAAGTTGCCGGACCTTGGATAAAGCTCCTGGCCGACGTAACATTCAGATCTGCTTGCTCCATGACTTCTTCCGCTGCTACTGTTGCTGCTGCTTATCATGGAGTGCGTGCGGCCATGCCGCTTGACTTATTTGCCCGGACGAAACCCCATCGTTATTAGGTACTGCTGCAGACAGCCCCCGATTAACCCACGCCCGTTTCCTGCCATCGCTATTCTTTACAGCAGCAGAATGCACGCGGCCATTATGCCGCGCGATTTTGCCCCACCTAACTAACCCCCCGGTAGGGTGCACACGACTGGCGGCCGTGCGACTTCTCGCGGCCGTGCGACTTCAATCGCTGAGCAATAGCCCCATATCTGCTGCCCCCACAACCACTCAATGGAGTGCGTACGGCAAATGAAGGTCGTACGACTTGAATTCCCCCGATGGCACCTCACGGCGGGGGTGCCTACGGCTGTACTTCTGCCATAGTGTTTTTAGCTGCTGCTGTAAATCCCCTGGCCGCTGTATACGGTGGGGATGTCCTAAGTTATGCTTCCACCATGGACATAAGTTGCTGCTACTCCCTGCCTACGGTTATGCTCCACCGCAGGGCTTTCGCTACTACTGCTGTACAGCAATAGCTGCTCCCGAAAAACGACGTCGCCACCACAACATCATCTCTGGGATCCTCCACCTCCGTATACACGGCTCCTTGTCCACGATGGGACCTCTCCCCGTCACGTGCGTATATACCAGTATGAGTTCACTATCTATCATAACTAACCATGCATGATACCTCCAGCGTGAAACTCGAAAATACAAAATTTAAGTCGCACGACCCGACTTGTTGGTTATTATATACTGGTAGCTCTGGCTACTAGTCTAACGACTCACGTGTTTGTAGAGCAAGTTTGATCGTCCGAAAAACACCGACCCCAACAGACCATCATTGATTCAGCCATGTAAGTAAGAAGATAACACGCCTATCAAGCTGCCCTCCCTGCTCCCTCTTCCACCATCGAATAATCCTGACGATCGCGGTACAGCATCTCTCCCTGTCATACCAGCGGTGGCTGTCTCCTTCTCCCCACCGGACTCCTCCTTGCACCTTGCTGCTCGTCTCATCTGGTCTTCAAAAGGCTGGCTCCAAAAGCACGGTCGTTCCCACCAAGCTCCCTGTGAGATTTTCCATATTGCTTCCGATCGCCTGCGCTTTCGTTCTTTCAGCTTCTTCGAGAGCATGGCCCTGTTCCAATATTTGCGACCCGCAGATCCCCCATGAGGCTAGACCGAATCGGAAAGTGTTCGTTAGCTCCAAGCGCGATAGGTTTCAAGTCATTGTATTAGTCTCCCAACCACAGCGTAGAGGAAAGTCGAGAAGTGAGCTCTCTCGCATAAGAACTAAAAGTCTACCATCAAGAATGCCAGCCAAGTACTATTACGGGGGACCATAGTTAATAGGACCTACTACAGACACAATAGGGCCTACTGTAGACACCAAAACCTATATATTTCACTATTTTGCTAAAAATATTTGGTTCATAGTGAATAGGACCTACTGCTGTAGACACAATAGAGGCACCTTTACCGGTATTTAACCCACAAATCATACCAGATAAAGTACCAAATATATTATGCTTTATAGGGGTTTTGGGCTGGTTTTGGCGTTTTTTGCGTATTTTGTTTTTACCAATCACGAGAAGGCGTAGACCCAACCCAACCCTAACCCTAACCCTAACCCTAACCCTAAAACTGACCCTAACCAGGCTTAGCCACCGACCCGAGCGCGGCTTCGCCGCGCGTTTTGGACAACCTGAAAAAAATGTGCGGACCACCAAAAATCGTAATATATGTACTTCGTATTACTTTATCTGGCATGATTTGTTGGTTAGAATACGGCAAAGGCTAATAGGCCAATAGCCCGAACTGGCAGGAAACTGATACAAAACTGTCACTATGAAAATCCAAGTCAACACTCCGCCCAACGAAACCAGGGTTGCCAGGCACCTCAAGACCCACGGGTTATTCCAACGTTGGCCGTTTTCAATTTCGATGCTTGCATCGCTGGTGGTATCAATCGCCCCGTACTCGTTTGATACTTGTACTGCTGCAAAAAATAAATAAATCGAGTACTCGCACACAAATGTCACCAATATCATTTCGTGGATCATGGTGGGAAACTTATGCAGATTCTGCTGCTTGTAGGTGCAACTTGTGCTCGACCGGGGGAAGAGAGGTGCACGTGATATTTGGCGTGGTTACTGTACTCTACTACAGTAGAGCGTTCGAGGAGAGCAATCGGCGAGGCAAATGGTCTCGCCCTTCAGAGGTGGCGCTGCCGTCCGTCCAGATTCACCAAGAGAGAGAGATGTACCCCCAAAATCTCAACAGGGTAGATCACGGATCGACTTCGAACACTAGCCCGTTCTCCCTCGACAAGGCACCCCACGACCAGCTGCAGCCTCTCAAGTGGTCCCTCTGATCTCGGGAGACAGTCTCAAGCCGTCGTAGCGAAAAATAAGCCTCCAGCAGCGAAGTGTCAGCCTCTGACCCACGAGGATCCTGTAGATGAAAACCGACGCGCCGCGACTCCACTCACTTCTGGTACGAACGAGTACGGAGCGATTGATACCACCAGCGATGAAAGCATCGAAATCGAAAACGGCCAACGTTACAGTGATCCCGTGGGTCTTGGGGTTCCTGGCAACCCTGGTTTCGTTGGGCGGAGATGCTGGCTCAAGCCCTATTAATTTTGTTTGAGAGCGTAGCTGGGACGAGCGATTTGCAGATTTGTGGCAGCTCGGAGACACAAGCCTCGTTGCCAGATCCAACCACCGTGCTTGACCACCAGGGATCAGTCGAGACGGGAGTTGCGACAAACGCACCCCAGTGCAGGTGTCATTGTGGCCAACTGCCCATTTCCACGAAGACCGTGGCTCCCGGCCTCTTTTGCAGTCGAAAATACAGTTCTTGATTGCCGGCTTTTTTCCTTTTGTTTTTGTTGCCACTGAAAAAAACGACCACATTTTTTCCCCCTGGAAATTTCGGGTCTTGCTCATTTGACTATCCCTGTACCGAGAAGAAACTTGTACTTTCCAAGGGGCTCCTCAGTACACCATTCATAAAGCACATAACAGGAGCGGGAACGAAAAACGACCGTAATCCTACTTTGGGTGGAAGCAATAAACGGCATCAGGTAAAGCGCGTCACACCTGGCGGGAGCGCATTGTTCGGAAGACGGCAGTCGAAGACGACGCTATTTTTATTTTGGTCGGAAGCGGTAACGGCACGCGGCGTGGTATGCCTGGATGGCAATCAAAAACGACGGAAACTGCTGTATTCCAACTTAAACATGAAACGGAACACCGTGGTACATGTCTACAACGGAATGGAGTAAGGCGAAACCGCCATAGTATCACGGTAACCGCGGTAATGTTAACCATTCTCGCAGTTTTGTTTTAACAATATCACGGTAACCTGTGAATAAGCCATTTCATTCTTGCGGCCCGAGCTAGGAGCCGGTACCGTTGCCAATCCCACCAAATCTGTGGCGCTACCTCTAAATGAGAACGTTCCGAAGGCGGAATATGTTTCGCCCTTGGCAAGTGAGTGTCGACATTGACATCGAGGAAGACAGGGGGGGGGGGGCGACACATTAGTGTGCGTCCCGATCGATGCCGACGAGTACGTGGTAAACTAAACGGTGGGATACGTGATAGACGGGCGTGCGCGGGATGCCTGGTGCGTTTGCCAGACAAGCTTGGCGCGAGACAACCCTGACAACCAAGCGGGCGCCCTCATGGCTACCGAGTTCCGTGAGCGAACACCTGTTTACCTTGAGCAGGCCATGGACATGAGTGTTCCCCTCGAAGCATGCAGGAGGACCGACAATGGGGGCGTAGTGGCGTACAATTGAATCCTCGAGCTATGATAGCAGGAGTGGCGGAGGCACCACTACCGTTCCTCGCGCGGAGGGGTGTCCGGGCGATCGAATGACCTTAAGGCCTCGTCCGCAGGCGCACAGGCGCGGCTGTCTACGGAGGCGGTGGGGCTCGGGTCTTCTTCATGGAAGCGAGGAGGGCCCCCGCTTCCAGGGTGTGTGTTTTATTTGACGTTTTCATGGAGCGTCATGGCAGTTCCCCATCGCGTGCCATGGCGTGCCATGACGCACCGTGGAGTTCCATGGCACGGCCACTGCACGCCACGGGGACTGCCACGAGGGCCCATGCCATTTCATGCGCGTTCATGGGCTTTAACGAACTTCCCTGGGCTTCCACGGCAATGGGTGGCCATGACACCCCCATGGCATTACCTTGGGGTTTCATGTCACCGCCTGCCATGGCATGCCCATGGGAAAAAGTCTTGACATTGTCATTCCCTCTCATGCCGGACCGCGATCGATGCCATGAAAGTGCCACCAGAACCCACGGCAGCGACATGGCGGCCCATGAAAGTCAATGCCATTGTCATGTCGGCTCGTCACGAAAGACCCACAGCAGTTCGTGGAGGGTCATGAAGTTCATGGCCGTTCTTTTTAAGCTCATGACAGCCCATGGCAATGACATATGTTCGTCTTGGCAGGCCCACGGAAGTTCCTGGAGGACCATCACATTGTGATGGGCTCAACATGACAGTTCTTGGAGGACAAACAAGGTTAAGCCATAAACGCCCATGACAACTCATGGTAACGACACGGGCCCATCATGGTAGATTCATGGCAAGCCCACGACCTTCTCATGGCGCTCCCATGGCAGCTAAGGGCAGTGCCATGGGCGCGTAATGTTGGCTGGTGGTGTGTTGGCATTGGTATGATGGCCGAAGCCAATTCCATGCGAGGGAGTTGATCAAGACCGAACTGGCAGTACAGCCCCCGCCACCCATGAGCGGGCACCCTTGTGGCCTGTCATGTCAGTACCATGGCGCGTCCCGTGGAAAATGCCGTGGCTTTGACCTTGTCATTCCCATAGCGTGGGCTATGGCGAGTTGCCAGGGCCTTGGCATGGGTGTTCATGGCACCGCCATTGCCCCCTCATGGCCAACGGCAGTGCCATGGCAAGACGCCATGGCAATACCATGATAGTGCCACATAAAGGCCCTTGAAAATGTCGTACTTGCCTAAGGCAAGGCCATGATAGCCCATGGCATGCCACGAAAATGCCATGTACACCATTTCCCGGGCCGGACAACCCTAGGTGAAAATAGTTCAAAACCCCTGCCAAGGCCCGTCGTTGGAACCTGTCAGGGGTGTTGGCGCCATGGACTCTGCAGGCCGTATCCGCCCCATAATGCGTACACATATCATAGGCAGAGTCATGTTTGGCCTCGGGGAATACTTGGTGGTAGCACGCCGCTGCTGCAACGTCATGGACATCGACGCGAGACGCTCGCATACATGGTCCTGCGCTGGAGATCTAGGGGGCCAGCGGCAGCCGGAGTTGCAGGGGATTTTTCGCCCCCTCAAGAGACTTGGAATTCCACCCCAAGTAGAAAATGGGGAGCTTTTCAACGATAGTCGGAACCTCCGGGTGTGTATTGCTGCACACCTCGGACAGAACACGATCTAGGTCATATAGATTCTAACCTGCCGTTGTGAGATGCTGGGCACGATCTATACAGTACAGATCCAGCTGAGGAAACGTGTACTATATCGTGCACATTATACGATTCCCACCCGGCAACATGAGCTAGATCCTACAGATTGGGAATACATCTGCCCTGAAATATTGAGCTCATCAGGTGGAAATCGACGATCTGTCCGATGAGTGCATTGTCATCAGGAGAGGACGTCTTCACCACCCTTCGTCCCGAGTATTCCGCGACAAATCGGTTCTAGTCGACATCACCCACGCGGAACCTCAACCTCGGGCACAACTGCATAGAGCAGCGCGGATCGTAGTGGATCAGCTGCTGCTACATCCGATGTGCGTGTATGCCCACACCACGCTCGACTGATACAAGTAAGTGTCCTTCGAGGAGTGCGGTAACAAATTCGTTACTTTCCCAAACACGACAGCAACTTCATCCACCGGTTGGCAGCACGCGCCGTTGGGGGACGTGGTGGAGGATCCATGGCGAGGAAAAACGCACGCAATGGTCGCGCGTTGCAGATCATCTTGATGCCCACGCAGGTCGCCATCTCGCGGATCACTGTTGGACCACAGACACTGACCTTCGATCGGTTCCCGTACTAGCAAAATCGGGATATAGATACTAAATTCTGTAGAACACTTCATGTTGCTTCCGGTACATGCAGTTCGGCGCGTGGATCTACCTGGCTACCGCTCTGCGGCGTTCAACATGTCGAACCACAGTCTGGTTCGCAAGCTACATCAGGCTACCTGTACTACTTCGTTTAACGGCCAGTCTCCCTCACCCTACTAGGGTTCATCCTCGACGGACACTTCAAGCTTCGGACGACCTACAGCTGGAATCGTCAACCTAGACCGAACTTCTCCCGGATGTGGTCTACCCGGGTATAAGGTTGGTAAACTGGTGGAAAGTGGCAGCACAGGCTTGCGTTGATTATGATTAAACGGCCTGGCCGGTAGTTCGAAAGCGCAGACGATGCTTGGTGTTGAAAGTGCCGCATGAGGGCCAGACAATCTTGAATGAGCCATGGGCTTATGAAGTCCATGCTCGTACTCGGTGAAGAGAACAGTACGAGTAGAGCAAAGCAGAGCATATAAATCAGAGTGAGCAGGGCAGGAGCTGCATTCCAGCGTCTCGATGTCTAGGGTATTGCTATGCTCTATCAGAACCTCTATCCAGAATGGAACTTTCTAATCTACCATGTATCATCTCCGTCGTATTCTGGAGCACCAGCAACATAACTATACCAGGAATACAGGTTATTCTGCTGCTACGATGCGCTATAGAGCTGTACTACAGTTTCCACTAAACTTTAATTGCACCAATCGGCTGGTGGTGCCTATTTCTTAACAATCCTCCTCAATGGAAGTCGCCGAAAAGACAGATTATGCCTCAAGCAAGTACCACCGGTACTTGGCAACTGTCCCGTGAGGTCGTTGCCTTATACTTGATGATTGCGCAGTGAAATGTCGTTGTAAACATGTGTTCTCTTTCATTGTTGAGCTTGTCAGCTTAATCGAGGGCATGTAGTACATGTGCTTCCAAGTTACCCCTGCATAAGTTCAGATGAACCGCAACAGGGATAGTCCAAACATATCACGCATTTATGTGCGCGTGTTACGGCGTTCAGTGTATTGGTAGCCGTTCCGACGATCACCCCCTATGCTCCAAGTACGATACCGGCTAAGAAGCTACTGAAGCCGTTGTTGCAGACATAGCCGATGAAGCTCCGATTAAACTGATAACGTAGCTGTAACTGCTGTAACTGATGGAGCTACTGTAGTGTAGCTGATGAAGCGGTGTCGATAATGTACAGTAGTAGCTGATGTTACCTATATTGCTGCCCCAGATTATCCCCGTCATTTTGTCAGAGCGCCCCTTTCGCGTCGGCGATGTTACGTTGGGCCCTGAAATAATCCTTGATCAGCCCGATGATGTATCGGTGGCGATACTTGCTGAGGAACTTCGCCCCCACATCGGAGGTGCTGTCGTCGGTCGGAGCATAGTGGACACTAAACTTGCCTTCCTGCATTACCTCGTGGGCGTAGAAGACCCTCAGAGCCACGGTTTTAGCACATAAGCAAAATATGGTGGTTCCCGGCCACATGCCGAACTGAGGTGTTGTCGATGTGGAGCGGGACGTAATCTCCCTTATCATGTTAGTCCCCAGTATACTACTTCTGTCATCGCGAGTGGTGGTATGCCAAGTTCTGCCTCCATGGTTGCCTGGGCCGTGATTCCTCGAAAACTTATATTGAAGTCCACAGTTGGGCATCATCATGGTATACGATGACGGGGATCTGCACGTTTCCGGGTTGTTTCTCCAGTTTATGCCCGCAAACAGTGTTAAGGCTAAGCCTCCTGTCTTGTAGGTGATATCCAAGCTGATTACGCCTACAGGGTATCAAAAAGTGTGCTTGGCGGCCCCCATGCGTTAATTGGGTCGCTATGAAATTGGCCTCGCAAACTGGGTGACGCGGAAGAGAAGGTCTTACCGAGTCACTTGGGTATTGATGACACGATGGATGGTGATCATATCGATTGTGATAACGACAACGACAACGACGACGACGACGACGATTATGATGATGATCATCATGCTGATGATGGTGATCATCGTGATGATATTTATATTGACGACGATGATGATGATGGTGATGATGCCGATGCCGGTTGTATGGCTGACCCATGTTCAGGTGGTGATGGTGTTGGAGGTGCTTGCTCGGTGTTTTCAGCGGCTGGAGGCACCAGTATCATCATTATCGGCCGTCACTAAAAACCTGATGGGCTCGGTGCTTAAACCACTGCGATGAACAAGTATCGGAATAATTCTGGAGAGGGTGGTGAAGACATTGTAACATAAGAAAACGAAGTAGCTGTGGTAGTCGCAGCAGTAGTACCCGTTGTACCAGACGTAGCTGGGCTGTACGATGCGTAGTGAAGCTTCAAGCTTCCCATGCTATTGTCCGAGTCTAACTTCTAAAGAGCCACCTCGAGTAGTCCCATGGCTTCTGGAAACGTGTTCGGATTGCCACCACTGTCTCGCCCTCCGAGCGGCTGTTCAGGTTTCGGAGCCCTGCCTAAACAACCGACGCATCGCGGTCGAGGGTCCATTCATGTCCTTTTCGTGCTCGCGCGCCGGTGTCCCGAACATGGTGAGTGGCTTACCTGTGCTCCACGTATAGGCTTGGTGTCCTGCGTGAGTGGTGGCCACGAACGAATACAATCACCGAAAGCCTGCTCCTTTGGTGTGGTAGGGTGTGGCGCCGCTCAAACTTCGTGGCGAAGTTGGCGTTATCGTCGTTGGCATGCTTCCTTTGGAACTGGCACTCGCCATCTGAATTATATGTAGTCAAGTGTACTGAGCACCACTTGGTTCCTCCTTGGTCGTGTTTCTTGTGCTGTTTCGAATGATGTTCCAGCCCATTTGCTTTGCACCCGTCGGTGGTGAAGGAAGTCGTTTTGTGAAGAGGGGACCACTTGTAGGGCCCTCCTCCCCCGGTCTTCTTGTAGCTGGAGTGGGGTTTCACTTGGAGTAACCTTCCCTGCAGTGTCGACACTGTCTGCAGATGTAACATTTCACGCCGTGGAAGTCACCTTGCGCTTTCATGGCGACTCCGCAGCCCGCAGTTGACAGTGTGCTCGATGACATGAGGGGAGGTCAGCGTGCATGTTACGCGTTGTTCAGTCCACTAAACCCAGCGCGTGCGCTCCCCTATGTTGTAAATGTGGTCTTGCGCTGTCTCCATGACGTACAGGGAGTTGTTTGGACCCTAGTCCTGGTATCTTGGTATTGGCCAATTCTCTTACGAACCCTCTGCGCCGTTCCACACCTCACGCGTGGGCTTTGCATCCTGTATTTCATGTCACCGACTACAGCTTCCCACCATGATAACGGGGCCGTCACGCCGATTATTATCCAATATGCACGCGAAGATAGCTCACCGAGCTCGATACATGACTGACACCGGTATGGTCGCTGTCCATGTGGGCCATGGTTGGCGCGCTTGCCGCGGCGCTTCCTCTCCTTTCTTCGGTGCTCCGACACAAGTGGTGGTTTGTGGTTGTGCGGGACTCAGAGTAGAGTTGTATTGTTCTACTTCGAAGTATATGGACATAGGTTTTGTGATCAAGTGGGCCCTCGTCCACTTCCCCAAGAAATATATGTAGGCCTCTATTCTCAGGGTTTATCTCATCATTGCCCCCTTGAGGTTCGGTTACCTAGCGTCGTTGCTTCACACTTTCACCAGCCCAAGGCAGTGCGGCAACAAGCCTGTGTGGCAACACCCCTGTCGCCACAAGATTGTGGCGACATCCGTACTGCAATACCCCTATCGGACCCACGTAGGCAAGCTTAAACACACCGCACATCGTAGCAACCGAATTGCTCAAACATGAAATCTAACCGCAGAACCCCGTTGAAACAGTTCCGCTTAGACCTCCTGACAAGTGGCGTGCTTGCGGCATCGTATATCTCCTCGAGCGTCTCCCAAGCCGCTTGTTCGCCTCCGAGTCCATCTATCGATTTATTGTCCTCGTGACGCCGTGCAACTGTGCGCCTATGTAACCCGTTTATAGCGAGAAATAATACGAAGTCGAGGTTGGCGTTGTTGCGCTGGTACTTGAACAGGTAACCGCCGAGTGCCGGGTTGGGCTTTTCCCTGCTCCGCAAGTATGTCGTATTTGTCAGCGACTGACCCGTGCCGTCCAGTCGCAATAGGCGTGCTTGTCCTTCCTGTCGAACCGCCGGAGGACCTTTGCCATTGTCGCGACTTTGATGGTTCTGGTGTTCTCCACGTTGCGAAAAACTCTGGTGTCGTGGCGCGTATGTCCCGCCCGCACGTTTGCGGGTTCCGCAACTTTACTGGCTTCTTTGTGTTGCCGCACGTGGTACAAGCATCTCGCAAACATTACAGATTCCGCAACGTCACGGAAGTAACTTTGCTGTACTGCCACAACTTTGTGGGCTTGTTATGAATACCGCAACTATAAGGTACCGGTATGTACTTGCTGTATTTTGTACGAGCTTCAACGACAACTTTGTGGGCTTGTGATACCGCACGTTCACGATATGTGATTGCTGACCTTGGTGTGAGCTTCAGCTACAACTTTGTGGTATTCTCATGGACGTAGTGCTAGTGCCAAATACCACCCAGAAAAGCACGTGGTTGCAGCCATCGACCTGTGAGAATGCGAACGCACATACTAGTGCCTCGAACCAGTGATGGATCAACTCCCCGATGCAGGTGTTGCCTCGTACGCGATACACGCACTACATAAAGTCGTGCAGTCGTCTTAGCAGGAGATAAACGGTTTTGCTAAACCGCGTTTGGCTTTGTTGTTTCCCACTTTGCTCTCTGTAGCTTCCTGGCAGTTTCGCCTGCCGATGCCGCAGCCCTCGAAGACAGAAGTGCGCAGTCAGCTCTGGATCGTCAGAAGCGTCTCCACGATATCCCCTGATGTGCGCACCGTGTTTACCGAGGATTATACTATTTTTGAGCATAGTGTTGAAACATGGTCGCACAGGCTTACGCTGGTGGTGGTTAACTAGCTGGGGTTTGGAAAGCCCAGACAGTACTTGATGTTAAACATGCCGCTTGCGGGCCAGATACGCTTCAGTGAGCTGTGGCCTTCCGAAGTCAAGTATCGTACTCGGTGAAGAGAAGAGTAGTGCGAAGAAGAACAGACACATCAGAGTGAACAACGTGGGTGCTGAACTCTGGTGCCTAGACGTCGAGAGCAGTACCTGCCATACTCTAGAATCACCTACTACTGTAGTATATGGTGTCTGCGCGATTTAGCAAATCGTCCACACCTACACTCCTGTGCTCAGCAAGAGCCCGGGGCCAGCATCACTCTACACCAGTCTTGTTTGATGGGCTCAGAACATTGACAAATGTATATGTGCACCATAGTCGGTGACGTTCCCAGGTCTCTGCGTCGATTACATGTTACGTTTCGAGTAGCAATAGGCGTGCCTACACATCAGCAGATACCTTGGACATTCTAGGATGCCCCCAGATGCCACACTACGATGTATCGAGTACTGCTATGTCTTCCGTAGACATCTGCCGTAAAACTGGAACCTCGAGGAGCGATCCTTATCAGCCCGTTGGCGACACAGCATAACCCCAGGCTTGGGGGTGTCGAAGCATGAAAATATGTCCTCTCGCCGTCGCTGCGACCGATTCACACGAACAGGTCTTCCCTCTGTTGTATCTGTAGGACTTGATTTTTTTCCAGCTAGAGTTCTCGCTGATCAACCTCTGTCGACTCAAAACATTCTTCAACGGCCTTCCCGACCCCACGCGGTGAAGCCTTCCTTGCAAATATTGTTCGACAGGGAAGCGAAACTCACCGCTTCCACCAGATTGTTGTCACAGCGCACGCTGCATCAGCGATGTCGCGCGCGGAGTGTTGTCGGCACAGCTCGCTGAGGTATCGCCCTTTCATCACCGATGAAGATTGGCACAGCCGCCGGTGCAATGGCCTCACGCCAGACCAAACTAGAGGAGCGAGAGAAAATACTGTTTCGTCACATCGGGGACTTGGTTTCACCTCCCTTGGATTTCGGGACGTTCGACTGACTAGCCGAGGCTGAATACACGCCTTGTCGATCGTCAGGCACTCACAGGTGACATCTCCCGGTGTCCTCCTGCGCGGGCATAGCATTGCTGAATGATTTCTGGCAAAGGCGGCCACTAAGACGCGAAAAAAACAACCACGAGAAGAAACACGATGACACAAGTTATCCTATCCCTTGATTCCTGGGGAAATCATCAGACATCTACCCTCAAACGTCAACCGGGCCTGTCCTCGCCTACTCACGCCTACCATTGCTCGTCGAAACAAGACCATCACGGAAATTCAATGTTTAGCCGAGTATGCAGCATATTCCAACCAAGAATGAACTACCTACGTACTGGGAGGGCTAAATGGTAGCAGCAGGTCGCATAGTGAGACCTTTACGCACGCCCCATAAAACGCTATCCTTTACTTTCGAAAACTCTAATCTATCCCTATTATATAATCCTGAAAACGTGTCTGTCTCCGTGTCTGTCATCATGGTCTCGCCACCCAGAGCGCTTCAGCCCCGTCCTGCCGTATGGGTACAGATGGTGCGTGACAAAACCAGCAGAACATAAGGTTTCGCACTCTTTAATGCTGGTAGTCTGTCTGTCTGTCTGTCTGTCTGTCTGTGTGTCTGTGTGCCTGTTTGTCAACACGGCCTCGTCATCCAGAGCGTTTTAGCCTCGCCAGGCCCCATGGGTAGAGAGGCTGGGTAACACAACCAGCAGAACACCGGGTCTCATGCCGCGCCCAACCGTGGCCGTGGCGTGCTGAGCATTGCCAACAATCCCGACGCAATCCTGACAGCCATCAAGTCTGTCTTGCTGCTGGCCTACAATTTTGAATTCCGATTCTGGCAGCCGATTGGTTGGTCGAATCCATGCCAGAGGCCGCTGGTTCTCTCCAGAAGATTGGTGCTGAATAGAGGCATCGATGATAGGGTCCGATTCCCGGTTCAGAAATCCCTCCATATCTACAACTCCGACAAACCGGGGACGCGAACGGCGGTCCCTCGGGTCGACACTGCCCCTCACGGTGTGGAAACCCCGACCCCAATGGCTGACTGCTGATTGGCTGGGGTTTGTGGAGCCAGCGGCACCCGAGGAGGATAAGGTCAAATCTCTGGATCATAAATAATTCCATACAACTACAAGTCCAATAACCCGAGGACGAAAACGGCGATCCCCCGGGTCGATACCTCCCCGCGCGGTGCGTAAACCTCACCCCCATCGCGTCATACGAATACGGCCGTGCATGATATGAGTACACCCCCATCGGCTGATTGCTGATTGACTGGGGCTGATGGTGCCAACGCTGCGGGAGGGTTGCTCCTCGGGACAACAAGGTCCTGCCACACCCGGAGACGGCAAATACTCATCCCCGGATCATAAATCCGTCCATACATCTACATCTCCAACAATCCGGGGACAAAACGGAGATCCTTCGCGTCGATACCGCCCCGCAAGGCGTTGAAACCCCAGCTACACTGGCTGATTGCTGATTGGCTGGGGTTCGTGGAGCCAGCGCGCGACGAGAGTTACCGCTCGAGACAACGTCGAGGTCCCGCCCCAGCCGGGGGGATACGATCCCTGCTCCGGATCAGAAGTCCATTCATACATCTCGAATCCAACATCCCGGGGACGACAACGGTGATCTCCCGGATCGATACCACCCCGTACGTTGTGGAAACCCCAACCCCCTCGGCCAACTGATTGCTGATTGGCTGGGGTTCGTGGAGCCAGAGCGCGACGAGAGTTGCCGCTTGAGGCAACGTCGAGGTCCCGCCCCAGCCGGGTAGGATACGATCCCTGCCCCGGATCAAAAGTTCATTCGTATATCTCGAATCCAACATCCCGTGGACGACAACGGTGATCTCCCGGGTCGATACCGCCCCGCACGTTGTGGAAACGTTAACCCCATCGGCTGATTGATGATTGGATGGGGCTCATGGAGCCAGCGCGCGGGGAAGGTTCCCCGCACCCGGAGTAGACAAGGCCCCATCCCCGGATCAAAACTCCTTCCATACCTCTACAATTCCAACAATCCGGGGACAAAAGCGGAGATCAACCGGGTCGATGCCGCCTCTCAAGGTGTGGACACCCCAACCCCACTGGCTGATTTATGATTGGCTGGGGTTCGTGGTGCCAGCGCGCGGTGAGAGTTGCACCTCGGTTTAACGTCGAAGTCCCGCCGTATCGGGGGAGGATAAGGTCCCATCCCCGGATCAGAAATAATTACCTTTACATATACAACTCGAACAACCCTGGGACGAAAACACTGATCTCCCGGGTCGATACCGCCCCGCAAGGTGTGGAAACCCCACTTCCATCAGCTGATTGCTGATTGGCTGGGGCTCATGAGCGCGGGCCAAAATTTCCCTTCGGGACCTCGTTGAGGTTTCGCCGCACCCGGGGAAGATAAGGTCCAATCCCCGGATCAAAAAATCTTCTATACACATCTGCAACTCTAACGACCCCGGGGACGAAAACGGCGACCCTCCGAGTCGATACCGCCTCGCAAGATGTGGAAGCCTTAACCCCACTGGCTGATTGATTACTGACAGCCCGGCGTGTGCGTAAGGTCTACACACTGGGAACTGTAGAGTATTCGTAGCACGCGACTACTGAGTAGCAGTAAGAACTACAACGGCAAGAGCGGTCCAACAGCAGCAGTAGAACACCACCAATGCTTCATGAGGAGAGTATTCATTTACTCGGTGTCGACTGCCTGAACACCACGGCAACCTCGGCGGACGCCCACTTCAAGTCGCCGTGCGAGACATGTTTTGGGAGGCTGCCGCCAGCCAACACTCTCGCCTTCATGCAGCCCGGAGTTCGCCGCGTACAACGCACACACAAGTCGGAGCCCAAGGCCGAGTGGGGCTTCTACCTCAACAAGGGGCTGAATCACCGAAGGGACTGCGTGAGGGTCGTCATGTTGTCTGAGCAGACGAACGACTCTCGAAACGTCACCTGGAAGGCGGGGCGCGGGCCGATCATCACGGCTGCACAGGACGCCGGGGCGACCACTGGGCCGAAGGCATGGGAAGCCGATGTGCAAGTCAGTTATGTGCCGCCGATGCTGCCGGTGCTGCCGATACTACCGGTACCACCGGTACCGGCGGTGATACCGCCTGTGATGACGCCGGCGAGAACGCCGGCGCCACTGATGATGCCGCCGTCGCCCGGGGTGACATCGCCGGCCATCCCCGCCGGGGGCCGAACACCCTGAGGTCGACGAGGGCCCCCTGGACAACGCTCTTTCAACCGGGACGGACGCACTCGAGGACGAGGGCGTATCAACAAAAAGCTACCATGGGCCGATCAGCTGACCACGCACTCTTAAACCAGCGCCCTCCCGCCCAACTAGTCCACCCCTGCCCTGCCAACTTGCGGATTGAGCGTGTTCTCGGAGCCCACGACGTACCACGAGGCGATGTGCTCGCCATGCCATGTCAACTGGTCCCATGCCATGGAGAGGGAGATCACTGGACTCGAGGAGGCTGGGGCGTTCGGGGACGCTTAGCAGCAAAAGGGCGGGAGCGGGGTCTCGGCCAAGTGGGCGTTCATGTGGAAATCAGATGATAAACGTAAGGGAGTGAAGGCAAATGCGAGACTATTAGCGACATGATTTAGCCAGCGCCCGGGGGTGGATTACAACGAGGCTTTTGCCCTCACCCCCGGCGCGCCTTGTATCCGTTTGATGGCTGCGATATCATGTGAGCTTCAGTTGAATGTTTGTCACTTCGGTGTTCAACAGGCGTTTGTCCAGGCCAAGCTGTAGGAAGTGGTTCTGATGTGGATGCCACAGGACTGTTGAGCGCTATCCGGCAGAGTAGTACGCTAGAACCTCAGCCTATACGGTTTGAAACGAGCGTCAAGGTATTGGCACAATCACCTGGCCACCCATCTGAAGAGTCTTGGTTTTGAACAGAGCCTCGCAGATGCGTGTGTTTTTTGATTGATCGAGGCGGTATCTGTTGCAATCAATGCAGTGATGCACGTTGTTGATGACTTTTTTGCGGTATTAATAGGCCGTAAAGAGAGGTAGGTGCGATCGGCTCTTCGAGGACCTACCACGAGGACCGACCAGCTAGTCCCCATCAATAACCTGAGCGAGCTGCGATGGTATGCTGGTTGCCACTATTCCCGAGACAAGGTCACCGGTTTATTGCCGATTTCACAAAAGTCTTTCGACGAAAAATTTGCCAAGCAAGTTGGCGTGACCACTGGTAGGAACACCCCACTTCGACTGATGTTTTTCTTGAGGACGTTGACGACAATGAGCCTATTGGTTGCTCCCTAAAGGTGTTGACGGGGCGCGTGTAGGCAGGACAGGACAGCGAGAAGAGGACCCAAGAACCTCACACCAAACTCCGTATTATATTATCCAGCTCTCGAGTGAGAGAGCATGCGCGTGGACAACCAGCGTTTATTCTCCCTTTGTCCCGCAGAGGAATAAATCATACCCCGCCAAGACTCCCTCATCACAATATAGAACTCTTATTCTACGATTGATCATCTCCGAAGTGTTCTCGAGCACAACCAACAGAGCCTGACAGGTTTTGGCCGTTTCGTGAACTGGTACACTGGTAGGGAGTTTGATGTGGCTTGGTAACCAGACGAGATCTGACTTAGATCCCGAATGCCGCGGGGGCAGTCGCGAGGTATGCGCATGCCCCCAAGCTCAAGCACTGGAAGGCCGCGAGAATATTTCAGAGAACTTGAAGGTCGCCTGCAGCTACGGCATTTCATTCCAGAGAGGCAATGGTCTAGGGTTCGTAGTTTACGCACATGCAGCTTATACCCCCAATGATACTAAGAGGAAGTCTGTCTCGGGTGTGGCCAACTCGGACTCGACGCACATCCATGTTCGTCACCACTTCCTGCGATAGCAAATCGAGAAGGGAGAGTTTGTAATCTCACATAATATGTGGGGTCGGAATACCAGCATACTGATTTCTTGACGTAACCGCTCGAGGATGCCTTCCGCTTCCACAGGAACTTCATTATGGATGGACATGAGATGATTAAAGCTTTGACGTTTTGATATTTAGATTGTGGTTCTGATTTTTGGCATTTGAGCTCCTGATTGCGATGGAGTCTGGTTTTGGCTGATAATGTTTGAGACGATGACTTTGTCATTTTGATGTTTGGATTATGTTTCTGACTTTTGGTAGTTGAGCTCCTGAGTTTGATGGACTCTGGAATTAGTTGCTGATATTTGAGATGCTGACTTTGGCATTTTGATGTCTGGATTAAGTTTCTGACTTTGGTATTTGAGCTCCTGAGTTTGATGGACTCTTGTTTTGGTCCTTGATATTTGAGATGCTGACTTTGGCATTTTGATATTTGGATTCTGTTTCTGACTTTTGGCATTTTACTTACTGAGTTTGATATGGACTCTGGTTTTGGTTTTGGATCTTGGTGTTGGCTGAGCTCCTGAGTTTTGGGGTTTTGGTTGAGACTCTATTTTTTGGCAGTTTAATGTATTTGAGATGCATTGTACCCGCTACGCCTCAGCAGGCTTTAACATCCGGCCCGGTATGCCCTACGTAGCATGTCTGTAGCACCCGGCGATAGATGTACGTACGGGGGGATGGGAAACGTAGTTTTTGAATGTGAGTTTTGAGACTTGATTTTCGAGATTCCATTTTTTTATTTTTTCTGGTTTTTGGCTTTTCGAGATGGAGACATGATGTTTGATATCTTAGATTCAGCTTTTTGGCCTTTTGACATCTCAAATTCTTTTTTTTGTCGTTTTAAGTTGGAGATATTAAATTTGAGTCTGGAGTTTGAGAATTGAGATACAACTTTGAATTTCAAGATCTGATGTTTTGGATAAACACTTGTTTCGACCCTATTTCGACCCTATTTCACTCAGCTGATGGCCGTTTGACCGGGAAGGCTAAGTGTTGATTATCGGGATCGGTGTTGGAGTTAAAATACTATGGTATGGGAACTTGAAGTTGGGAATTGAGTTTTGGTTATGATGTGGTTTGTTGAGTACGATAACTTGTTTTATGGGTTTTGGGTGATTTTGATATCGGATCACTGCGATATCATGATCGATGCTTTGTTATCTCGTCCACCGAGCAGGGGAGCTATTGAGAGTACTCATGTACTCGGTGTCGAGATACTTATGAAACGGCATTTGGGGTTTTTACAGAGACAACAAGCATGTTTCTCTATTGAGCTCTCCACGATGAGAGGTGTTCGTGCTCCTCCACCCCTTTCTCCGATGAACAGCATATACCTGGTATATACCCTTTGCGTGTCTAGATCATGAGTGCCCAGCCTTGAGCCTGTCCCAGCCCGATCTGCCACCCCACGAGGTCTATCAACGCTTTCATACTCCTGCCTTTGTGACACCCACAGGTGGCTACCACGGTGCTTTGTGTTCGTATGTGTGTGCAGTGCTCTCACCAGACGATACGTGCAATCACGATACCATTTTCCCGTCAAGTTTAGAATCAAACACACGCCGCCGAACCTTATCCTGTCATACAAACAGTAGTACAGTACCATGTATACAACAGCATTCCTCGGGGAAAAGAGAGACGCCTGATGATGCCTCCTCTTTTCAACTTGCGACACCCCCGGGGTTTTTAGACGCCCACATCCCGAAGGGGGACGTTGTACCATGTACCAATAAAAAACTACTACTCAGTGACTACCGACGGAAATGTAAGGGCTGTTCGAACTTTCCATTTACATCCCAGTGGTCCTTACATTTCCGGCCAGAGTGGTACATCACAACGCATTGCGAGTACTACCATACCCTGCCGTACGTCTATGGTCAACGCAGATCTGGTGACACGCACGAAGCCATGGCCGTAGCGCTGGTAGCAATAGAGAAGAGATGTACCCAGGGAGAAAGAGAAGGGCCCATGCCACGATAGAGGTGCACCCTTTTTTTCTGAGGCTCTTCACGTTAGGAGCTCCATATCACACCACACCACACTGTTTCTGAGTGAACCGGAAGGGCAGCCCGATGAGCAAACCCATGGACTAGGCATAAACAAAAACATATTGCTAAACAAGAATGACATTCGGACGATTATGCCCCGCTATTCAGAAACAAAAAAAAGCCAAAAAGCGCAACCTCTATCGTATTATAGCACGCGTCGAAGAGGGGGAAGAACGAAGGCTGTGAGCTCGACGAACGAGTTCTGGGCATCGCCCGTGAACGGCGGGATCTGCGGGCTCGAATGTTTCCGTCGGAGTCACATTATTTTTGTTTTGGCGATGCTACGGTAGAGGGGTACCCAAATGGTCACTACCACCGCGTCTAGGGCACTCGCGTCTAGGGCACTCAGGCGACGAGTGACTCATTACCTCTCTTATTCAAATATTACGGGGGACCATAGTTAATAGGACCTACTGTAGACACAATAGGACCTACTGCAGACACCAAAACCTATATA
>JAYJME010000489.1:0-22605 GCA_036873775.1 Costaria costata | reverse complement strand
CCCCCCCCCCCCCCCCCCCCCCCCCCCCCCCCCCCCCCCCCCCCCCCCCCCCCCCCCCCCCCGCGGAAGAGGCAGCAGCGGAGGCGCCCGTGCAGCCGAAGAGACTTCGTCGACTGGCGAAGAAGGTCACCGTGGAAGATAGGTGGGTTGTCAGGCTCATGCGTAGAATCCAATCGAGAGCACACGTGCACGAACGTGTGCAACTATTGCTCTGCATTAACTCTGCTGTTCAGAAAGCAGTATGTGCTCACAGCTGGAAGGACTGCTGTTATGGAGTGGAGGTACGTTTTGAGTAGAGACACACACATCAGTAAGCCGACGGAGGTCGGTGCCGTAAAGTCTCAAGTATCTCCCGCACTCTTGCCGTAATGCTGGCATTACGCCTTGTATTGTCTAGACCGGTATTTTACGTTCAACCCTCGCGAATTCGATATTTGATACCGGTACCTGATACTTCTATATTTCTTCGATATTTCGTTTGTTTGTTTTTTCCCGACATTTGATATTTCTTTCGGAGTACGACCACTCACGTTTTTACGTAAGACATTGAGTGACGTGGCCGTTTTATTTTCGGAACACACGAGCACCCCTGCCCAAAAACTGAGCGGTATCAATGTCCCCGAATTTTCTTCGGTACCCACCTTGCTGCCAACGCGATTGCGGCACGGGGGTGACGTATGCCTCGCACTGGCCATAGCCTTTACCACACTCCGAACCAACCGATTGCTAAAAATTGGCCGCCGCAGTGATGACGAGATGTTCGGAGAAGGCGGCGGGGAGGGCGAGAAAGCCGCTCACGGCAAAGCTAACGGCAAAGCTAACGCGATGGAGGTGGACGATGGCGAGGACGACGAAAAGGAAAACTCTATCGCCAGCCCGGCCAAGGTGTCTATATTTACGGGGGCGAAGACTCTACCGTTACTGTTGCCCTTGCTGAGGGCCCGGCTCTCTTGTTGCTACTGTTGTCGAGCGACAGACCATTCCGACGCATCTCGTGCTAGAATACGCAAGTTTACATCGGCGCCGGCCTTCCGAAACCAACCATGGTTGCATGACAACCATCGACGATGATTGCGGGAGAAAGGCCCAACCATCTTGCTGCCTACCGCTGTTTTCGAGCGACAGACGATTCCAGCGTACCCCCTGTCGACCGGCTCGCCGTCTGCTGGCGTCGAGCGCCGTCTGCTGGCGTCGAGCTCGACACCAGGAAAATCAAAGTGCAGCGAAATAGTGTAACTGTACCTCGTTGCGTGATGCATGTGCCAGGCCGGTGGTAGCACTTCTGTCCGTTGCCGCACACTGTCTGCAGGTATCGTGGCTGAAGTGATGCTCATTTTTTTTTCACCACGAATAACGGCAGCGTTTCTTGGAATGTCGCACACGGGGCACGCGTTCGCCTTGATGGTGCTGTGTTATTATTTTCTCGACGGCGAAGACGCGGGTTTGCTGGTGCGAAGCCTCCTGCTGTGCGGGCGAAGAAATATGCACGGTGGACGTTAGCCTCGCGCATACAGCGGATTCAGCTGCTACCGTACGTATCATAGCTGACTTGTCTTTTGAAAACCAACCATGAGCCTGTGCTCTCGCGGAAGGCGTTGCTTGGAATGGGATTCCCCTCCCCCCCTCCTGCTTTGCGTTTGAAGTTATTACCCCCTGCACCCCCCCTGGTGAAATTTGCACCTTTGTCGTTGGCTGACGTTTTGCAGAAGGTGAAGGCTAGGCTGACAAGGGGCAGCGCCAAGACGGACGATAAAGACAAAGGTGAGAATAGATCTTGCATCGCCGTTGAGAGAAGATCAGTACCAATACATATAAAAGGAATTGGAATCGAGGAGAGGACAGGGATTAGCAACCATTTTTTTTTTCTTGCCGGCATCAGTGTCGGATCCTTCGAACTCGAATTACTCGACATTTCCTTGACCTTCTCGAGCGCTACCTTGGAGCATCGCCTTCGCCGCGCCTAGCCGTACCCTCCCCGTGCTTAAATTTTCGTGAACACGGGAACGCCTCGAGCACAACGAGGGACGATCCTTCGGCTCGCAATTTCCCAGCAAAAACCTTGAACGAGAACTCGAAGGATCTTTCGGCCGCAGTTTGCCAGGAAATGCATATGTACATGCAAGGCTAAAAAAATAAAAAGAAGTTAAACGAACGAATTGATCTTGTCATACGAGCATTCATATGCATCACACTATAACAGTAGCTTGAGGAATAACTTCAAACTCGAGTATCTTCACTTACAGCAAGTACAGTAGCAGCAAGCAGTCCATGGTCAGCAATCTATAATTGGCTCTTATTGTGCTTTTGATTGAATGAAACCATGGATTGTCACGCTTTTTGTTTGCTTTGATACTATGCCGGCCACGCACCAATCAATATCAACAACAGGACAACAACACAAATCGCACAGTAGTACACAGCTACGTAACACGGCCGTACAACAGCACAGATCCCCGGCAAACAGCCGGCCGGTGAACCTCAACAACACGCTAGACATTCCCCGGCCTTCGCCCTTTATCTATAGCTCCGTACGAATAGCTCTCGTTAGCGAAAACAGCGTTCAGCATGATACCCTTGACAACGAGAGAATGCTCGTTTGTTTTCGGTATTGCAAGTTACCCATAATGTAGTATCATGGAAGGCTGAGGAAACCAAAAAACGAAACATACATTCAATCGTACGTCGGACGAGCTTGAAAAATAAGTTCAAACTCGAATATCTTTACTTACAACACGCAACGAGTACAGCAGCAGAAAACCGTCCATGGTCATTAGTGTATGATTGGCTCTTATTATGCTTGATTGAGTCCAACTATGGATTCTCTCGCAAAATTCAACTTTTTTGTTTGTTTTAGGCCAATTCCTACGCAGTCGGATCGGAAAGATAAACAAATCCGCTTTCCGATCGATTCTTGTTTCGACGGGATTGGTCTAGAGACCTTCCCTATCGTCAGTCAGTCGGATCTAGTTTTTGTTTTAAGTTTTATGGGCTTTCTTTGTGCGAGGGAGTGGGGCAGGCGAAAACCACATGGGGACTGCTTCATGTCCTGTTCGCGGGTTCCACCCTTCAGCTGCTGTGCTGAAGCACACATATCGTTGCCGTGCCTTGTCCGCGAGCAAAGCGTGCATTTGGCGCTCGAGGATTCCTCAGCTGATCTGTCGTCGCGGTTGTGGCGTTGGACTTCCTCGAGAGTCGCCAAAGTGAGCGCAGCAGCAGCAGCAGCTGTCGGCAAAAAAACATCGATACCACGCATTACTGCTGTTGCCATGTGGGACGGCAGTACGCGCTCCTGGCGGGCGGAGAAACTAATGTGTCACGCTGACTCTGTGAGCAGCAGCAGCAGCACTGCAGTGATAGCAGCCAAGCCAGCATTGGGGCTGTTGTTGGCTGTTATGTGTCGTGTGATCATACGTTTAAAACAAATTCGATCGATATTTTTGACAGGATGTGCGGATCGGATTGCTCGATCACAAAGTTGGGATTGAAAAGGCTCTTTTTCAACAGGATAAGAAAGGCCGATTTGGTCTCCGATCGGAAGCCGGTTTTTTCAATCCACCGATCCGACTGAAGAGGAGTTGGGCTTAATAGGTTCGTTGGTTTTCGGTACACTTTGCAGGTTGCCAGAAAATCTATGCAGATGCAAGGCTGCAAGAACAAAGCGACGAAAAATATATCCGTACGTCGTACAACGAGCTTGAAAAGGAAGTTCAAACTCGAACGTATTTACAGCAAGTACAGCAGCAGCAAGCATCCAGGTCATCAGTCTGTGCTTGGCTATTATTGCGCTTGGTTGAGTTATACTATGAATTATCGCAAAGTTCAACTTTGTCGTTTGTGTTGATACTGCTTGTATCATGACTACAATTGTCTGTCGGCCACCTACCAACCTATTACAGCAGGTCAACAGCACACATCGCACAACACAGGCATCCAGCACGGCGCAAAGATCCCCGGTAAACAGCCGGCAGGCGAACCACAACAACATCCTAGACATCGTTCCTCGGCCTTCGAGCTATATCTACAGCTCCGTAGATATGTTGCAACGAAGAGCATCCAGCATGATATCCTCGACAACGAGGTTGTTCGTTCGTTTTCGGTACAACTTGCAAGTTACCGGGAAATGTATGCACATGCAAGGCTGAAACATGAAATAGAAAAAAAACACACATTATTGGACACATTTCAGAGTCGGCATTCATAGCACATTTGAAAAATACACAAAAAGATGCGCGAAGGACTTTTGAGGGCGTGTATTAATATAGTTGTAATCGTAAATCGTAAATCGAAATGATAACATAGAGGGGGCTGATTGGTTCCTGGGACAAACGTATTCCCCTTCGTTTGTTAGGTTCTGAGAAAAAACACGAGCTATAACCTTTTGACAAAATATTAAAATCGCGCGCTGAAAATCGAAAAGATAATTTAAAACACGAACAGCAACAATCCAACGTGTCCTACTTACTGGACAGCGATTTTGTACGCAGCCGCGTCAACATATCCCATCAGGACTGCCATACACAGCACACAGTTATGAACGGTCCGTAGCTGGTAGCTGTCGGTTGTATACGGCTGCGTTTCTCTCGGCAGCTTTCGATTCTGTCTGGACTCGTCGGCTAAAATACCGTCGAAAACGAATTAATTTCGATTTACGGTTTACGATTACGATTTTATAAAGACACACCCTGAAACAATTTTCCATTATTCATGTCTATTCCGTTAGTTGAATATTTTTGGAAGCGCCATTCGCGCACTTTTTACGTAAGGGCAAAATCCTGCCCTCACGTAGAATATGCGTGAATGATATTTCCAAATGGTGTGTTCTGCGTTCGATATTGTGCCTGTCATCGGACAATCAGGCCAAGGTGATCAATTACTGCCACCCACAGCGACGGCCACATGATAAGCCCTCGCGAGATGGCGAACCAGCGCACCGAGGTGTACAGGCCAGGAGCGGGCGTAAAGGGGGCTTCTCCTCGACAACCCGGCAGCCACAGCAGAAGCCGGCAGCCACAGCAGAAGCAGATACTTCCCGGCCATACAACACGTGTTGCCCTCCGGCGAGCGTCTGCTTCTTCCGCTGCTGTGGTGTTTTTTTTTTTAAACAGAAAGAGCTTCGTACGACTCGCACGATGATGATGATACGATCGACGAACGCGTACTTTTGAAAGCGTGCACGCACGTGATGATCCTAGGCGCTGTCGGAGGGAGGGGGCGGTCTACCTGCTCACAGTATCGCGTCGCGTGCAACAACTACTGGTAGGTGCTTCAGCTTTTTCAGGCGCCTGCACGCCCGGCTCTCTCTACAGAGCAGCTTGCGCACGTCTCTCTTCGTCTACGAGTATTGCTGCTGCTTTGCTCTAGCGAGCACCATTTTAAATTTCGACTTCGCCCTCTCCTCTCTTCATCTCTATGACGCCTCTGTTGCAATACTCACCACCTCGCATATCTACGACATGTAGTAGGGGATTTGCATGTGTCTCAAATGACTCTTCCCTGACGGCGTGCATTGCCTGTGCTGCCAAGCTGCAGCCGCGAGCTTGCGGTTTTACGTACTCAGCGCGGCTGTCCCAACAATAGCCTGGCTTGCAGCATGTACTCGACTTCTTGATATATTTTCTTCCGTTGTTTTACCAATATCTAGGTCGGCACTTCTCTTGGATTTAGCTTTTTGACCAACAATTTACCCATTTAAGGCCAGGCAGGAACCCCAAGGAAAATGTTGCCAAATACACGCGAGTAAGCGTGTCGCCAAAAATACAAATGACTTGGAAATAGAGTTAAACGTTTTACAAGCAAGATCCCCTATTTTCGGTTTAGAAAACTGATGCAAATATACAAGATCCCAGAGTTTTTTTGCCCTTTTGTGCCCTCTTTTTATCCCACTACTTGACTACCTCAAACGGGAACGGAATGCGCCCGTCCGCCCTGTTTTCGGCTACGCTATGTTACTACTTTAAATATCCGCAAAAACCCCAGCTAATTTTTGGCGACAGCCGTTTTTTCATACGATGGTCCTACGTACTAGCGCACCAAATAACCAAATCATTGAATTTGCAACGTTTTCTTGACTTTTTGGTGATGCTGGCTGGCAACTTTGACTTCACGACGTCACCTCGTGAGTCACTTCTGGTTGCCTACGACCGCTGCCCGGTGCTCCCGACGCCCTCACACACCCCATACTGAGCGTGACTCAATGTTGTGGGCTGTGGTTGCTTGTGAGGAGATGTTGCTGTCCGCAAGTGGAGTGCAAACGTTCAGTTGCAGGTCTGTTTTTTTGTCTCTGTGTCTTCCGAATTCCGTCCAATTTCGACCACTGCAGCACCCCACAGTCAAGGTGTAGATCTCCTTTGAGAACGCGCGCGCGGACAATCTGGAGATAATCACAAGCTGCTGTAGATGAGACACTAATACCAACACCCGCTGTCTGCCAAGGCCCGAACGGGCCGATTGTCCAAACGCAGCGTGATAAAACAGCGGCGGGATTTTCTGTTCCAATGAAACATCTAGATATTAGAGTGAGCCGGAAACCCGAGGATGGGGGGTGGATGAGATCCTGCGTGGCCTTAATAAACATGCTGACAAGTTTGGGTCTTCATCAACGAGTTAAGTATTTCCATTTAAAATCCTTAAATTCACGTGAGCTATGAATGCCGACTTTGAAATGTGTCTGTTCATCCGTACGTCGTACGAGCTTGAAAAGTAAGTGAAAATTCTGCTTTGTCCTGCAGCATTTGCTTTGGTCGGTCACTTACGACCAATCTATCGCTGGTGGAAATAATATGTACAGTTGTGCCGCAGGATGGGGCTCTCGCCGTCGTCAGTGGGGATTCTTTTTTCCGATATTTCTTTGGAACTTTGCACTCATGCCACCGACGCTCCCCGCTTCCCTTGTAGAAAACGCCGCAAGGAAAACCGAGCAAACCGAGAATGAGTTGGATGAGGAAGAGCCCGATACGGCTGCTGAGGAAGATCAAGATGAGGAGGATGATGATGATCATGAGGAGGAGGATGATGAGGAGGAGGACGAGGACGAGGAGGACGAGGATGGCGACAAGGAAGAACAAACTGCGCCGAAACGCAAGGGGGGCACCGTGACTATGGCGCTCATGGCGGGCGCTAAGAAGGCGAAGAACACTCCAGCGGCGACGAAGAAGAAGGTGGTGAAGGTACGGTACGGTACGGTATGATAGGATGCCTTACAGAAGGGTACGGTATGGCTCTGTATCATAGATGCTCATGATGGTGACGATGGTGGTGACGATGATAATGATAGCCATGACGGTGATGATGACATTGATGACGATGATGATGTTTTTGACGATGATGATGATGATGATGATGTTGCTGATGATGGCAATGGTGATTTATGACAATGATGAGTACCCACGCCACATCGCACTCATACCGGATTGCGTCGACAGGTGTTCATACGAAGTATTTGGTCTATGTGACGTTGGCATCTTAGCGTACCGCCGCGGCGTCGTTCCGACGGTGTCATGGTTTTGTTTGCGGCCCCAAGGCAGCGCAGTGATAGACGGGTTTAAAAGCACACCACACGCTATCGTGGAAACAAGATCGGCGAAATATAGTGTGTACCATACCGCGGTGCATGAACGCCTCCTTTTGGGTGTGCTCTACTTGAAAAGTCCCTGGCGGCCGTCGTCTCCTGCAGTGCATAATATTTGTATTCGAGCGAACGCGTGTTTGTAAGTTACACGGCACCAGGACAATAGAGATCCCTGTCGAGCTGGCTGAAGCCGGGTCTACGATCGCCGACCGATATTCATGCCGGGATATACGATTCTCCTAATTCTCCGGATCAACCAGCACACAGAAGCTGGCGGCAGTTACAAACACCCTGATCGCGAGTTCCTACATACGCGACAGCTATATGCTATCTTACCGCCTCCATTTGGGTATGCTCTACTTGAGAACTCGCTGTTCGTGGTGACGCTATCACTCGCGCTGCAGGGGTCCACGGCCGCCAGCATTGTAGTGTCGAAGACCGAGGACCTCGTGGCCAAGGCATCGTGGAAGAAGGGTCAGCCTGTGCCGTTCGAAGCTATGGCGGAGGTGTTCGACAGGGTGGAGCAGACGTCCAAAAGGTAACAGAAGGCCTGCGTCCTGTGTGTGCCTGCCTGTATAGTCATCCCGGAGGATCAATTACATTGACTGACCTGAATGGTCGTGTCTTGTATCATATGGGCGTCAATCAAAACACTTCATTGGTTTTTGTATGCAATTACGAACACGGCCACTACGAGATTCGATTCGTACGTATCCTTTTGTTTTTTATGTATTTTGGGAAAGCAGATGGTACTGGGTACGTCGCTTCTTCTCGAGGCCATAGCCACGTAAACGGCTTCCTTTCCACACCAATGCGTTCGGGCCTGACACTAGTGCTGCCGGGGCCCGGGGGCTTGGTGCGGGTGGGGGAGGCTTGCGAAGGCGTACCTGCTATTGGTATGTTTTGTCTAGGCTCTCTGCTTTCGACGGACGAACCTTCCTCCTTTGCGCTTTTCAGCCGTCGTAGATGATTTACCCGTTTATTTTTAGTGTTTGTATTTTTTGCCGCGGATGATGGGGGAGGGCATGGCTTGCTGTTCCAGTCAAGTCGCTAGGCCGCCGTTGTGTCAAGCTTATTAGCAGAAATGCAGGTGTATTGTGTAGCATCGGTTGACGACTGCATCCGCGCAGCCCGCCATGACGACTGTGGATGTACTTATATGTTTCTCGATTGCACGTTTGGAGGGATGCGCTCCCTCCCCCATTGTGGCGAAAGTGCCGCTGCTGCTACTGACATTGTTACCGTGGGTGCTGTTATCGCTCCCTGTCACGTCCATGCCACCGCGATGCTCGTTTTTTTGTTTGTGGGCCGGTATTGCGTTCTTCCAACCAGGTTGGAGATCCAGGAGATCCTACGCGGTTTCCTGTGCACCGTCATCTCTCTTACGCCGGAAGACCTCGTCCCCTGTGTCTACCTCGCGTGTAACGAGGTAAGCAGTCGAAGTAGTCCTAGCCGCATGATGACGCTTTCAAGCTTAGTGCTAGTTCGGTAGATATTTCACTCCTGTGAATTTCTCCCTCCTTTCCCCTCATCCTTCTATAGAGTACCAGGTAGACGCGGTCACCAAGTTCGGCCGAGAAGCCTTTATGCGTCTCTTGCACCCCCCCCCCCAGTGTAGGGCATTGTTTTCAGCATTTCGGGCGGCGATAGTTCATTCGCTCCCCCACGATCTTGTTTTTTTGCGTCACTTAGACACCTCAGGCGTCTTCTGTGACCTTGTTAGGTACACGTTGGTCCTGGCCCTCTGCGTGGATCTGCCCGTAGACGCCTCCAAAGGCGTCGCGCGCTCCACCGTAGCAGTCTTCTTCTGTCGTTGGTTCGTCTGCGCCGGCAATTAGGGCATTGGAAATGTGTTTGGGTTGCGTGTACTCAGAAGGAGCGTGTTTCAACGCAGGTATAATCTGCTGACGTTGCTGCAACAAATTATCAATAAAATGAAACGCTCGACCCCGTATGTCATGGCTCACACCCCGCGCTACACCCTGCACGGATCGCGCTGAAACCTCGATGACAGTGTCCGGACAACCCTCCCCTGCCGACGACACTCTTAGCGTTTGGGCGACCGGTTCGCGTATGAAGAGATATGAGCGAAAACAGACCCAAGTTTTCACAAATATACATGTACATATGTTATACAAGGCTCCCCTTCAGGAAGCACCCCACCCCCCTAAGGGGCGCCTTCTGTAGTTGTAAATCGTTGGTAGAGCAGCGTACTGTATTATATAATATCGATTCGCTGTCGTAGTAATGGGGTTTTCACATAATGTAACACTCGTAGAATCCTCGCCCCTGGGTTGTAGAGCACATAGCAGGTTGTGTTCGGTTGTCCATATGGTGGAGGGGGCAGGAACGGGGAATTCGATAATGTGACGTTCATCTGCATTCCATATACAGTTCGCGAAGCAGCGATCTCGATGTAAAAAGCATAAAACACTACCAGTTGGGGCGAGCAGGCCGACCGCTCTCTACGAAGGGAAACCCCGTTGACATATTTTGCTACTAGTAGCTACTGTAGTCAATTGTTATTGTTATTGTGCGAACCCGCCTTCCATAACAGCAAGTACGAGGAGTACCCTTAGGTCTCGCTCGTATTCCGAGTATATGTACATGTTGGCATCTCCTGAGCTTTGTGACTAGAGTAGATAGGTCTTCTCGTGTCATACATGATACTTAGCACTTAAAAACTGTAGGTTTTGGCTTTCGAGCGCGTTATTTGCGCGATGAGTACTGCTGCTGACGATGAAAGGCGGTTTTTAAGGGCGAAGTATCATGCATGACACGAGCAGACCTATCTACTCTAGTCACAAAGCTCGGGAGAAATCAACATATACATATAATCTGAATACGAGATCTAAGGGTACTCCTCGTAAAGCTGCTCGGACTCCTGTTCCAGGCATCGCCCGCGCACAGACGAAGAGATAGAAGCACCCCGCCTTTGACTGTCAAGTTCATGCCCCAATTCCAAGCGGTTCTTGTATGCTTGTATTTCTCGGTTGCAATTGCAACACGCTTCATGAGGGCAACGGGCAGAGGGGAGCTATGATAGACATACCTACTGTTACCTAAGCCTCTATCGCGTCTCTCTCAGGGCGTCTACGACAAACAATTATTGGCGTCTAAGACGACCTTCGCTACAGATGGGTCTTGAACTGTAGCTTGGGAGCACTATCGTTCGCTGTGAAGGACCTCCTCGATCGGCGCTTCGTGTATTGAGTACAGCGGCGAACTTGCTAGCTAGCGCAGCCTTTCCCCAACCGACCACCGTGGGCGAGTTGTCCTACAGGGGGGGTAAGCCGCAGCCATGCTCCAGAGGCAACGGGCTCGTATGTACAGTAGTGATTACATTTTCGCGTGATGAAGGCATGCAGCGCGTTGAAAACGTCCGCCGTGAAACTTCACGTTGAAATTCCCTCGATGAAACAGCTGGCGCCGGCGTACGAGGGGGTGGAGCTGGGCATAGGAGACGCCGTGCTGCAGAAGGCCATTCAAGGGGCCACCGGGCGTTCCGCGAAAGACGTGAGGCCTGTCATATATAGCGATTCGGGGGGGGGGTTGAGATTTGTTTTTGTTTTTGCTGTAGGTTGGATCTTTGGCGGCGTGCACTTGACGAAACTTAGCGAGGGGTTTCACGGCCTGACGACAGCAGGGTGACAGTGTCAGAAGGAGGCGAGGGGTGACGGCGGGGGGCAGGTAGGTGGGTGTGCTGCGCATGATGCGGCTTGCCGAGATTGGGCGAATATGGTGCTGTTGTCCGGGGTAGTGTTGTCCGGGGTAGTATTGGGGAGAGGGGTGGCTGGTTCTTGCGAGTGATTGTTCTTGAGAGTTGGAGGTGCCGTACGTAACCGTTTGGGCTTGTGGGCGTCGTTTGTACCACCGTAGTATTTTTGCACCTCTTTCTCGAAGGTTGAAGCATCCACGTGTTTGGCGGCCCCGTGCTTTCGAGGAGAGCAGCGTGAAGGTTGCCGCTTTCTAAGTGCTGGGCTTGCCGCGTGGGTGTCCGCCCCTCCCATCGTTTTGTAATGTTTATTGATGACAATATCACCTTGTTACGGGTTTGGCGGCATCTTGAATTGTTCAGATTAAGGCCGCTGCCGTGAAGGCGGGCGATCTGGGAGAGGTCGCGCAGCACTCGACGAAGGCGCAGGGGACGCTGTCTTTCGGCCAGAAGATCAAGAGCCTGTCCGCCAGAGATGTGAGAGAAAACATATGATGCAACAGCGCGAGGTTCATGGGAGTTCATGGGGATTCGTGGCGGAAAAGTTCTATATATAGGTACCGTCTCGTTTCAGGGGTGTGAAGGTTTCGTTGGTTGGTTGATTGGGTGTTTGGTAGACTTCCGAGTGGCGCGCATTTGTTGACGCTCGGCGTAATCTCTCTCTCTCTCTCTCTCTCTTCAGATTTTGGAGAGGTACCGCGCCATCGCACGCGTCAAGGGAAACCTGTCACAAGATGACAAGATCAACCGCATCAAGAAGGTGAAACGAAACTGTGGCGGCGGTCACCCGGCGGTCCCTGAAATGACGGGGGAGTGCCGTGGCCGCTCTGTATCCATCTACGCGAGAGTATATTTTTGGCATAGACGAAGTACCGACACGCAGTTTGCCTCCGCGTATCTGGAGCAACGCACCCGGTCCGCAACACAACCGTTTCACCAACAGCAGCTGGCCCTCGTTGGAAGTTGGCCGAGCATCACTGTTTATTAGCATAGAGGCGTGTTGTTCATGAGGCTTGCGCCAAAGATGAGAGTAAGCAGTAGATTCCATGAGTCATGCCGCAGTAGATCCGACGGCCAGTAACTTGCTGCATTTGTTTGCTGGTATTCATCGGTATATACCGGCTGTGAAAAGCTGGTGAAGGGCATATATAGTGAGACGCACTATAAGTAGAAAGGGGTGTTTTTATCGATTTGGCGGGGCGGACCTGTTTTGGCTACCAAAGCAGTAGTTGTCATTGGCCCATGGTGGCTTGCACTCTCGAGAGCGTCGAAATGAACTGCGTGCTCTGATGGTGCGACGATGCAGTGCCGATACCTGCGCACACAACAACAGCAATGACAACACAACGACAGCGGGCATGCCGAAACGACAACAACAGCAGAAGCAGCGCGAACATAGGGAAACGATATCAGTGACAGCAGTGACAGCAGTGACAACGAACGCGCCGTTTTGTGGAATTCTGATATTCTAACAGCGGTGACAGCGAATATGTCGAAACCGTAACACCAGCAGTATTAGTAGTGCAAAGGAAAATGCTGACGAAATTATAAGAATGACAACAGCTGCAACAAGTAGACCAAATTTGCTAACCAACAGCAGTGACCCATGAAAAGGCCGCAACTGCAGCAGCATCAGTCATTTGACAAAAAAAAAGTGCCTGAGCGGTAATAACAACACCGCATACCGCAAACCTGCGTGCCGACTCCCTGCCGTGTGGTGCGAATGTTCCGTATGCCGTCGATGTCGGTGCTGGTTTTTGCGCGCACGTGTCCCGTCCCTACCGTGTGGTGCGAATGTTCCGTGTGCGGTCGATGTCGATGCTGCTTTTTCCTACCAAAAAAGATGCTGGTGTCCTGCAAGGGGCTTCAGGCGAAGTACATCATCCGAGGCCTGCAGGGGAAGATGCGCATCGGTCTCTCGGTCACCACCGTCATGGGTGAGGCATTGCGTCATTTTTGCCGGTACTCCTGCATCGCCCGCTATTAATACGTTCCTAAGGCCGCCGTTTCTTATGGGAGCATTCATGTGGCATGTGCAATCAGGCTTGTTGTGAGTTTCAAACGAGTTTTACCCCCGGAAATTGAGGAAATCGGGTCGTGTTTCCTCGACATAGCTCGGACTATTACACTCTCGGAAAGGTATGCGCCCTGAGTAGTTTCCCGCTTTGCAAGGAGGCAGTCGCAAGAGTTGCCGACTATTACTAGCCCATTTTGCGCTTTTGTTTCGTTCCCTGTGCTTGTGCTCCTGTATCGCCTACTGCGTTCCTTACGATGTGTGTTCAATATATCATATCGTGTTGTTTTACATCCTTGGAGTGGTGGTGTCCATTTGCTCGCGTTCATGTATTGCTTGCCACCTCGACTCTCCACCTCGACTCCAGCCGATTTATTGCGTGAGAAAGTTCCTCAAAATAGGTGCCGAGATTTTTACGAGAGGGAGAAAAACACGATCATGCGTACGCCTTGTTTTTTTAATGCTGTGTTTCCGCGTAGTCTGACCTGTCATCGTCGAAAAATGTGTGCGCTCAAGCAAGGTGGACTAGTTTACTATTAATAGGTTTGGGCTGCGAGCGAGCGTCCCACGATTTGGATGTGCGATGTGTGCCAGTGTTTTGCGATAGCTGCGGGCTTCCCCCTACCTTCGAGGGTCTTGCGTGGTGCGCACCCTGGTTGACCTCCAACGTTTAGCCCAGAGTTTTTCGGGCAAAGTGAACGAGCCATGATGTTTGCTCGAGTGGGCGAGGTGCGGCGTTCGTTGCGCCAAGGTAACGTGTATGGATGATTTTCGGATTGTTTATTATCGGGTACGATGTCCAAAGTGCAAACCGCGTCGTGTGGTCCCATGGAAGTTGTGGCTTGAGAGCGCAGCGTCTGCGGTGGACGAAGCACACAACAGTATATAATCATGCGATCCTGATCCTTCTCGGCCGCTGAGATAACGGTTCCAAGGACGAAGGTTTGCGTGTTTTCAATTATCAAACCGACTTGCTCCCGCCAACTTCCCCTCCTCCTACTCAGAAACAATATCACTCCATGAATATCGAGTAGAGGTCGCAGGCAACCATCCCGGCCACACCGCTCCCCACCGGTCTTTTTTTTCTTGTTTCATTTCCGCCCATGCCTCCCCCCATTGTTGACCCACCTGCCTTCACGGTGTCGCCGGCAGTTTCTCTCTCACACGCCGCGGTGACCTGTCCGTCCGAGGCGGCCCTCGCCGCGGAAGAAGCGGAGAAAGTTCTGGAAAAGGCATCCGCGGCCGAAGATTCGGCGGAAGGGGAGCGATCAGCCGACGTCAAAGGACAGAAAAAACCCGAGAAAAAGGAGGAGGGGGAGGAGGAGGAAGAAGATGAGGAGGCCGAGGCGGAAGGAGGGGCGGCGTCTACTGCCGAGGGTGAGGATGGCGAAGCAGCTGTACTGGACAAGGCAGAGGTCGATGGTGAGCACTTGAGAGCGCATAAGCGTGATTGTGTGTGTCGTGCTTTGTGTGTGTACGGTTGGCTTCGATTTCGTTGGTAAGGAGAGCATTTGCGCGGTTTCTTTTTTTCTAGGTGATTCTGCAGGAGGTCGCGCTGGTCGCTGCTTGTTGGAGGGTATATTTACGTGAAGCACTCGTTTCACTGTGTCTTTTCTGATTTTTGTTTTTTTTGGCGGTGGTGGCCGATGCTGTAATCGTCATCTAGTCTCGACACTTGGAGTTCCATAGGGAGAACAGAGTACACACAACACTGCTGTGTAGGTCCATCACATGTCCTCAGGTAGTTTTGTTCCAGGAGATAGTCACGCAGATGCTTGAGTATAGGTGCAATTTCGTGAATATATTTTCAGAGTGCAATACTTGTAGGTCCATCAATGCCCACGGGTTCACCTGGTTTTTGCGCACGGTTTACCAATTGTCCACGAGGCCGCCTTGCTTAAGTGCACACTTCACGTTATGTTGACCACTGTCTGTGGTGTGCCCGCTGCTGGAATGTGGCGTGTAGGGCTGATCCCTGTGGCGCGGAAGCTGCGCGCGACAAGGGCTGGGGACATGGACCAGCGCCTCGAGTTAGCGACTCAGCTTGTGAAACAGGCGTATTCGGAGTGTCCGAACCTAGACCTTCTGATCAAGGCCATCCTCACGTCCCCGCTCTACAGGTACAGGTGGCGCACTGCGTTTTGTCTCCTGTACTACAGTAGGATAACCCTTCGGGTTACCATTAGAGCTAGCTGTGTATTGGTGCCAGTGATTTACATGGGTTTCCTATGTGTTTTTTTTCCGGTATCGCTACTGTATCGATATGTTGTATGCCTGGTGTATGAATTCAACATGAAGGCGACCATTACCATAAAATATCGCCTCCGGCGGCGGTTTATATGTTTCCATTATATCGGCTTCGCCACTCGCCATTACATGTTAATGTTTTTTCCCAGTGCCAATGCACAGCGGTAGTTACTGTACGTTTAGGGCTACGTTTACGGTGTGAGCAGCTAGCTTCCACGGCACCAGTCAGTACCGCAGCGGTACGTTGGAGGTAGATATCCAAGCAGCTCGGCAGGATATCCAATATTTTTGCGATAATCGCTGTCTGACGAACTGAGCCCGTTTTCGTTTACGTTGCATGCTTCGTCCAGACTCCAGCAGACCTGCAGACTGACTCCAGGCGTGCCTGTGTCACCCATGCTGGCCAAACCCACGAAGTCGGTTGGGGAGGTGCTGCAGAGATTGTCAGGGCAGGAGTTCACGTGCGAGTACAAGTGAGCGCTCGAAACACTTGAAATAACATTATTATACAACCTGGTATTGTTTTTGCATAAATTGCTTTTGAACGGTATGTAGCTGGAAAGTCCTATCTTGTGATACTCGGGAAATAATTTTTGTTTTCCTCTTCCGTTACTTGGCTCCCCTGTCCTGCCAAGCTCATATCTCAGCATAGCTTCGCCTGACCCTTCCAACTGCACCAACAACGCCTCCACGTTTACGGTGGGAACAGTCTATATATATCGTCCGCGAACAATGTTTCTACAATGAAAAACGTTTGACTTTTCCATATTTCACCAATGGTACCAGTAAAACGACAACACTGCGTTTCTGTGGCTGCCAGCGAAAACCGCTGAACTCTGTTGGAACCCCGGTATAGCGACAAATAGCGACAAGCTATACGAAGCGACAAGTGCCGTCTCTTCAACCGTGTAGTGTATGTACGTACGTACGTACGCGCAGCGATATACGAGGAGAGTGCCCTTGCATTGTAGCTCGGACACATACTGTATCATCTCCTATTCCCAGGAGCCCGAGCTGCTTCCTGTGACCTACGAGGTATGCTGTAATCATCTGCGGTCGTCACTGCTATCAGTAGTTCGCTCTTAAGTCCCTAAAGGGGCCAATACAAGCAGCCTAACGTGATGACCGCGCTGCCGGCGGCACAGTTTCGCATCAACCACTACAGCAGTGCCGACGACCCCAAACTTTAAGTTTTGCAATCACTGCTGCACGTGGGATTCGCGCAACCCGCCCGCTGTATGCGTATTGAACAAGTAGGCGAATGGCATGAATGCACTCACGATTCACGATGCCGACCTCGGATTGCGTGGTCTCAGGTACGATGGGGTCCGAGCACAGGTGCACCTCATGGCGGACGGGTCTCTTCGATTCTTCAGCCGAAGCAGCAAGGACAGCTCGTCAGAGCTTCCTGATCTGATCCCGGTCATGAAGGTACCCACGGAAAAAATCTGAAAAAAAGTATGCACCCCCGATCCCTGTCGAAAACAGCAACATTTTGGTACCGGTTGGTTGTAAGAAGCTACATATTATGGATCCAAGTACGAAACCACTTGGTTATTTAGGGGTACGTAGAGGTTCTCATTTGGTGTGTACGTCGTTTTCGGTATGCGGCCCGTCGGCCTTAACTGCTTTTCCAAGTGTTGATAGTTGCACATTTCCTACGTACCCCTATAATAAAGGCGCAATGGGTACACGCTCATGTGCCGCACTTTTCGCATGCTCGTCGTGCACTCCTACGTACGTATATAGTACACCAAGGCCTACATCGTTCCAAATTTGCTGATACTCAATATTTTGGCATTAACACCCGGTTTTGCATGTCGGCAGGACTGTGTAACGGAAGGCGTGCAGTCTTACGTCATCGACACGGAGGTGGTAGCGTACGACCGCGACACGGGCAACCTCCTACCCTTCCAGGTGAACGCTTGCGCTCATCATGAATGGTGATGGAAACGCATGCCCTCTGGTAGAGATGTCGGCCAACGGCACTCTTGCCCCCAGACGGACAGCCGTCATGGAACTCCCCGCACTAAAACCAGTACCAGTATAGTTTTTGTAAAGAGGCCTTGACGGGTCAAAGCTAATATTGGACCGTCAACAGACATCTTTGCTGGTAAGTGTTATTTTGTTACGCTTGTACTCTGTAGCATCGAGTTGGGGAGTTGAGGTTCGTTCATACTTGGGGGAGTTTCGTCGTGAGGGTGGCCTCTTTTCCTTGTAGTTGAAAGCCAGCCCTGGCGATGGGTGGTGGTGAAAACACACGCCTCCAATGTTTTGATCAGCGGCGTCGAGTTAAGGTGTCAATTTTCGACCATATCATATGAGGACTCCTGTGAGGACTCCTGTTACTATACAGTAGTTATCTCCGTGGTCGGGTGTTTTCTGCTGATAGCGAGAGCTGGTCCCATTAGCCGGCTTCTGAGAAGGGTTCGGTTGCACCGTTACAGAATGTTCGGAGGCCGTTTATTCTGCGGACACCGCGCACCGCACTTGGAGCCATTGCAATGGAAGTGCTGTTTGTTGCGGTTCGCTGATGTATTATACGTATCGTATTATATCTCTGTAGCACAACTTTTGTGACCCGTCCATTTATTCTTGTTTCACGCCGTTGCTGCCTGCCCGAGCAGATGCTGTCTACAAGAGGAAGGAAGGACGTTGACGCGAAAGACGTGAAGGTCAAGGTGATCGTGGAGGCCTTCGACATACTGTACCTCAACGGCAAGGTGAACAGCTTTTTTTTGTGCTTGGAAGCATTTGTATACGAACAGTCTCAGCGTACCAGTAAGCCTCAAACATGCGTCTACAACGCAAGTTTGATGTAATCGCTTGCCGAATTTGTTTGCAGGTGAGTCTAAAACGTTGTCCCGAAACCTAAATCCTTGCGACAAAGTCTTCAGTTTGGGGAGGTGTTTCTTGCCTTTGTATATGTTTGGAGGCGTTAGTCGCTTGATCCGTCCAATGGGGTGGATGATGTGGCAAATAATACGAGCACAACGGTAGAAACAACCATTGTACGTGTATGTAGGCTTTTGACGGAAAGGGATGGAGCCGCCGTCTAGTAGAGGAGAAGCAAACGAACTTTCTATGATAGCCACAAGCGTTTTTTTTCGGCATCCGGCGGTATCGAAAGCCCCACCCCTCCGATCGCGCCGCCATGCCATGGTGGTCCACAATAAGAGCTTCACTCTCGGCTCCGCGCCGCTGCTGGCTCCCCCTATTCCGGCGGGCAGGTAGGTGCTTCGACCAGCAATCGCCTCCTCTTCCTGATAGCTTCAGGCCCTTGGGGCACAAATGCATGTTTCCGCCACGCACCTCACCGCACCCTATAACTGCTGTATAGCTGATGCACCCTAGCGCTGTTCAAGCTCGAAAAAGGAATTTGAGGCGTCAAACAGGTGGCGCGGCAGGGCGGATCAGGTGGCGCAGGGAGGGGGGGATAAAATTGTACTGCAAAAATAATCGATCCTGAACGTAGCCTCTTTGTCTCCGAAAAATGGTACAGCAGTTGTAAAGGGCTTGAAAGGCAACTCGGAAGCCACGCCGGGAGATAAATGGCCCGGTCTGCCAATCGTGGCTGACTTGCTTTCCTCGACCGACACAATTTGTGTCGTCCGTTAAGTTAATACCTGGCCTGGTGCCGCCGCCGTTGCTGCTTTCCACAGTCACTGCTCCAGAACCCCCTGAAGGAGAGGAGGAAGGCGTTGCGAAACACGTTCAAGGAGGTCGACGGAAGATTTAGATTCGCCACTTTCATGGATCACAAGGTCGGAGAAACGTTGCTGCAGCAGTTGCGGGAAATATTTTGTGTTTTCCGACTTTTAGCCCATGGGAGCAAACGCCCGATAACCGTAGGTTTGCGGATTATCGTACCCGTTCGGGGACGGAGTACTTCCTCAGCAGAAAGCACAGTGTGACGCGTGGATTAAAGCCGATGGAACAAAGTAGCGCTACCCAAAAATGTCCCTGTTGTGGTGGACGCGCTGGTGATTTTTGTTTCGTTTTTTATATCGTACATGTTTTCGACAAGGTTTATTGTTGTGTGTCCCCTGCGAGGCAGCTGCAAAGCGTTGATGGTGTTCTCCATTCGAGTTGACAAGGCGTCGAACGGAGCGAAAACAGTCGTCCACAACAACAAGGTGACTGCCCGAAGCAGCCAGCCTCATCGTTTGGCTGCATGCAGCTCATTTGCTTCGTGCGAAAACGAAGGTTGACGTCGTCGTCGTCGTCGTCGTTTTCTTTTTGTGCCACCAAAGGAGGACGGCGACACGGAACCCATCGAAGAGTTCCTCTCCGAGGCGGTCAAGGGGAACTGTGAAGGGCTCATGGTCAAGACGCTCACGGTAAGCTTTGCCGAAGCCTCAGCAACACATGGCCATTTTCTTTTTCCTGTTTTGCTCTCCCTTGGAGCCAGTTCTGCGTCCTGAACTCGAGAGTGTCGGGGTCGGACCAGAGTACAGGTTGCCACTTCACCGCTGTGGAGATTTAAACGTTGGTGATTGGTCAGAACGCGAAACGGCCGATTTTTCGTTTTTATGTGGTGTCTGTCTCTTGCCAGACCAGGTATTTTTCTCGCTCGCTTTTTTCTGCTTGTCGTTACTTTTTTGTTCGTTGGCGCGAATGATCGGCCTGAATGTCGGGAGACGCGTTGTACCCCGTTGCCGTGGCTATTTATTTGTTTTGTGCGAGAAGCGTTACACATTATTTACGGTCATCAGTAGTTGCCTGTGGCCGGGGTGAGTGTGCCTGACTGAATGTCACGTACGTTGCTGCCGAATACAGCGGCATCGGTGTTGATGTTCGTTCACGTGATCTATCCTTAGGATGTTGTGTGGACATGGCCCATCGCTCACTTGTGTGAAACTTGCTCCAGACGTTGCCACCTCGACCTCCATACCTATTACCCGCGGATTACCGGTACCCCGCACCGACTGTTTATTATCCCCCTTTGTCCACTCGTGTCTCATGTCCCCAGACGAAACGAAACGCATGTCACTACGTAATGGTGATACGTCCAGCTATCGATCTAACCTGCCCTTGAGAATGGGGTAGTGTGAATCGCGGACTGGGTATGCTATTATCATCGCGGCAGTAGTATCGCACCTTGCAGGCACTGATCGGGTCGCTGGGCCCGTTCCTCAACCCGTTTTAAACCGCCCCCACGTTTGAGAACAGACTACTTGGAATTTGGGTTACACATTTTTCGCTCAAGGTGAAGAAGAATTTCGAACTAGGGCCATGTTTCGAAAACAAAAGGATTGAAGCTTAGTTTTACCCATCCGCCTGGGGTTTAAAAAAAACGAAGACACAAATCTTGACTTGGATTGTTCATGCAGTTGTAACAGCATTGGCATGTTTCTTGCTCCAGGCTAACTCCTCATACGAGCCGTCGAAGCGATCTCTGAACTGGTTGAAACTCAAGAAGGACTACCTGCAGCCGGACGGTGGGGGTGTGGGAGACTCGCTCGACCTCGTGCCAATAGGGGCGTTCTTCGGAAAGGGGAAGCGAACGGGTGAGTCCGTCTTGTTGCGCTGCTTTTTTGCGATGAGGCAGTGCAACAACGGCACACCAACCAACAACAGCAGCGAAAATTAATTGTAATCAAAGGATGGTCGACAAGAAGAAAAAACGACCTACACTCCTTCCCAAGGTCAAAATGTAAAAAAAAACTAGTGCGGTGGGATTTATGGACGAAATTACCAAAAGCGAGTTTTTTTCGTATTTGTATTGTACTTGATTTTAGTATCCCCCTGTCTGGGTCTCGCAAGTGGGTAGTGGGGGTCGTTTTTTTTTTCGTGTACCCCTGAGTAACCCCTTCGGGACCCAGGTATAGCGATAAAGAACTCATGACTGGTGGGGTTTTTTCAACCGTCCTCTATGGTGTGGGCGCGCCGTTCAACAAGTAGTATCATGCAGCGCACGCGTCGTGCAAACTCCTGCGTATCAAGTCGGGTACAGTGCTCCATCTATTACACTCTCTACCCCAGCAGCGTGGGTGGCTTGGTAAGGCCGACGCTGTAATCATCGTTTTTTTCCGACAATTTTGTCGTTCTCAAGTCCCAAGGGGTCTCTAAGAATACTACAATGGCAACTTGGGAACACCAAGAGTATCACACCAACAACGATAAAACCCACAATTACACCTAACTACACCTACGAATATAACAACAACGACAACAGCAACAGCAACAGCAACGGCAACAACAACAACAACAACTGTTGCGGCGACGTCTACCTTGGATTTCTGCACCCACCTTTGCGACCAAACTATTTGGAACTAGCGGAAGATTTTTTTGTTCGCTGTAAAATCCGTTCAGCTAGTAAATTGAGGAATGTTTCACACCTAGAAACTGACAAGTACCCACGGATAAAGGGTTTGCCATATGCTGCTTCTTACGCTTAAGGAGTTTTTTTTTGTTCAGTTTTGGGTTGCAACAGATGATGGTCATCTTCAGAGATAATGTTGCAACCCAGCGTTTTTCTGCCGACCATGTAGTGTTCGTCTCCCCTACACGGTTTGGCGCTTCACCGGAACTGCGCCGATCGTTCGTCGAGAAAACACGCCGAATGGTCGGTGATGATGTTCCGTACCGCACAAGCCAAGGTACTGCAATGTTTTCATTTTGTTGCCGCACACCGTTGCTATTTTTGTCGAGTCCACGACCCGACGCCAACCCATATGAGCACGAATATCGTGCGCAGATGCTGTATGAGCACGGACATCGTGTGCAAAGGTAACACCGTGTGCAGCTCAAAAAACAATCAGCGCCCTCGAACCAACTCCAAATGATGACCGTCGGTATTTTTAATCAATTTTGAAGTCTCTCCGGCGTGCGTGCACCAGATTTTGAAATTTTGGTATATTTTAGATCTTCTTCGAGAATGAACCGATGGGTGACCTATTTCGCAATCATTGCTTGCGATGTCTGCGTGTACGATGTGTGTGTTGTTGTTGTTGTTGTTGTTGTTGTTGTGGTGCTGGTGGTTAGTGCAAGAAGAGTTGATACCCTGCGCTGCGATAGGTCCTCCTTCAAACTCGCCGAACCCCGACCGATGCACAGCAA
>JAYJME010000488.1:0-22619 GCA_036873775.1 Costaria costata | reverse complement strand
CAATTAACATTTTGCAACGAGGAACGTATAGTTCCTCGACAGCAAAGCAAATTGCGTGCATTTCCTAGAAATTCACACAAATTTGTAACTATGTAGCCTAAATTATTTTGTTGATTTTTTGATGGTTCTATGTTATCATTAACACATGAATTAGCGTTGCTAATTATCATACCTGATGCCCTCCTACGGCGTTAGTGCCAACAAATGTGTTCAGCATTGTGTTGGCTTTATAATTTAATTAGGATTGTTATGATTGATATAAATAGTAGTAAATATGTACTAGTTGGGGATCTGCATATCTGTTTCCACAAAGGTAATTCTGATTTTTACCATGAAGCCTTTAGAAAAATAATATATGACAAAGTAGTTCCTCTTATGTTTGACAAAGGGGCTGATACTCTTGTTTTTTTAGGAGATGTTTTTGAAAGCAGAACTTCCCCTGACATGAAGTCTGTGTTATTTATTAAAAATTTATTGGAAAGTTTTTTGTCTCAATATAAAGAATTTAATATCATTATGATTACAGGCAATCACGATGTGTATTATAAAAATACAAACAAAGTAAATTCCTTATATATTTTTAATGATATGTTTAATTCCGATAGAATAACTATCATTGACGAACCTTTGGAAAAAAATAACACATTATTCGTTCCGTGGATAACCGAAGATAATAGAGAAGACATCATGGATATGGTTAAAAATACCAAAATGGAATATTGCATTGGACATTTTGAATTTGGTGGATTTAAACAGCACCCCAATGATATTTATTTATCAAAAGGTATATCCACAAATGAATTTAAACATTTTAAAAACGTCATATCAGGGCATATTCATTATGGTTCTACTATTGGCAATATATTGTATTTGGGTTGCTTAATACAGCACAAAAAAGACGATAGGAATGATTCTAAAAAGATAGGGTTTCTTGATACTATTAATCATGTATTAGAACAACATCATCATGGGGTTAATACTATGGTTGATATTGTTATTGATAATGATTGTCAATTAGTGGATTGTACTAATAAAAAGGTTTATGTAAAGGTTGCACTTGGAATTGATGATAAAACTGTTGAAAATTATTTAGAACAAATAAGGTTAATGAAACCCCTCAGTATAATAATTTATGAGAATGAAAATAAGATAAAAAAAGATATTGATTTGCAATATAGTATGGAAGCACCACAAAAATCTATCATTGATATTATTCAGGATTATTCTAAGAAAATAGAATTGCCGAATATAAATTCTGATTTAATTTATAGAGATCTTGTAGAATATTGTGAAAAAGCGTCCACAATAGCAAAATAGTTATTGACAATGTGATAGTTATAAGTTATTATAACTATGTTCTTCAGTGGTGACAAAAACGGTTACTTATATTTTGGTTATATCGCACAGCAGTGCATTCCCGTTTTTAATTTTCCCTGAGGGACATTGTCTTAAAATAATACTATAGTTTTCTATATTATTATGTACTGTACTTTTCTTAGATGTTTTTTTTCTCTCTACATCTAATAAATCCTTAACAACGTAGCATTTCTCGGAAAGTTAAATAAAATGTCATCATTAAATAAAAAAATAAAATCCCCAACTATATACACTGAAAACGGCGGTAAAGCTGTAAAAATTAATTATGTGCAACAATTACGCCGTACTGTTATGTCATGTATGCTTTGGGAAGATAATTTCTATGAATCAGGCATTTTTGTTGCAGATAGAATTAAGGATTTAGTAAAACAGATTGATCCTGAAATTGTAATAGAAATTGCAATCGAAGCAAAACATACAATGAAATTACGACACGTCCCCCTATATTTAATTTCCTTACTTTCTGAGAGTGGTTATCCTGTAAGAAAAATTGTCCCACTGGTTGTCAATCGCCTAGATGACTTAGGGGAACTTCTTGCAATTTATCGTAGAGATGATAGTAAAAAGAAGTTCACAAGAGGATTACTAAGAGGCATAGCTGATTGTTTTAGTAAATTTAATGAGTATCAATTTGCAAAATACAAAGGTTCTAAAAAAGAGTACAATATTTTTGATATTATAAATCTTACTCACCCAAAACCTAAAAACGACACTGAAAAAGAATTATTTAAAAAAATAGTTACCAATACTCTTTCTACCCCAAATACATGGGAAGTTAGATATTCAGCATCGAAAAATAATGAAGAAAAACGTGCAGTTTGGGAAGATTTGGTTGATAACAACCAGTTAGGTGGTTTGGCGACCTTGCGAAATTTACGCAATATGGAATCAGTTGGGTATAATGGTATCAGTAAAGCAATTTCTCAAATACGAGATCCTAAACTATTACCTATTAATTTTATTAAAGCTTACGAAATTACCCCTAAATATGAATATGAACTAGAGCAAAAATATCTTGAATTATTTTCTACCAAAGAAAAAATGGTTGGTAAAACTTTGTTGTTAGTAGATGTTAGTGGTTCTATGCAGGGCGATAGAGAGAAAAATGCTGGCGGATTAGCAATGATTGCTCGTGAAAAGTTTGATGATTTAGAGGTTAGGATTTTTGGTAATATAACAAATCGTTACATTACTTATGAGGGGTTTGATGAATCAATGAATATCATTGAAGAAATGCTTGGATTTAAAGGTGTTGATAGAGATTTAGTATTCCTAAAATGTGCTTCAAATAAAGAATGTTTAGCTTTAAGAGAAAATATATTAAAAGAATTATTTTCTTTATATGGTGATTTAATTCTAAACAATTATAAAATAGAAAGAATTATTGATAAAGTTAATGGTTCTATTACACGCCGTTTATCTAAAACTTTACAAGGATTTAGGCTTATGAAATCTTGTAAGAACAAGGGAGAAAGCACCTTTCTTGGAAAATCTATTGGGGAAATTAATAACCTTGACATTGACAGACTTATTGTTATTACAGATGAGCAAAGTAATGACAGCGTACCAAAACCAAATTGCAAAAAATCTTACATGATAAATGTTTCTAGTAACAAAAATGGGGTTGGTTACAATGGTAATTGGGTTCACATTGATGGTTTTTCTGACAAAATCATTGATTATATTGAAGAATATGAAAAATCTATTGACTAAAATTTAAAATAATGTTATGCTTAAAAGAACAAGATTTAATTTTCTTGTTCTTTTTTTATTATAATGAAGGGGTTATTGTGAATCATAATATTAAACTTTTAAGCATAACCTATGCCAACATTTTATCAACAGGTAACATCCCAATAACTATAGATTTTACAGATTCTCTTACTCTCTTCACTGGGGAAAATGGCGTAGGCAAATCAACTGCATTATCTGCTTTATCTTTTGCATTATTTGGTCGTATAGATCGTTCTGTCAATAAATCTGATATTATTAATTTCATCAATAAAAAAGAATTATTAGTAAAAGTAAATCTTTTAGTAAATGGTAAACAAGTTTACATTGAGCGAGGAATGAAACCTGATATACTTAGAGTATCGGTTGATGGTATTTTTTTAGATCAAGATGCCTCTAAACTTGATTTAGATAAACGTATCCAAAGTTTAATTGGGTGTACATATCAAGTATTTTATCGTTTGGTTGCAATTTCCTTTGTGAATTTTTGTCCATTTCTAAAGCTACCTAAAATCGAGCGAAGAACTTTTATTGAGAATATTCTCGATATATGTCTATTTACCGATATGCAAAAACTTGCTAAAGAAGATGTAAAAGAATTAAAGAAAAAAATATCCGAACAGGAAATACATCTAAACGCTAAAAAAACCTACATACAAAGGGATAAAGAAAGATTGCATAAAAGTATATCGGAAAACAAACAATCCATAGAAACGCTTAAAAATGACATTATACGATTAACGGATATAGAAATACCAAAACTTAATGATAAAAAAATATTAGATATAGAAAATTTAGAAAAAGAAGTATTATCTTTAACCAATCAGTCTAACAAAGATGAACAGGATAAAATAAATCAGCAAATTAATGACAACGAAATTAAACTGAAAGCCTTACAAAGTCAATTAGAATTACTATCATTTAATGATGAGGAATATAAGCAACTTAATGATAAATTTGTATTAGATAATACTACATTAAATTCCATGATAAATACCCATACAAAAATGCAACTAGACTTAAATATATTAACGCAGAACGGCAAGAAAATAAAAGAGCAACTTGATAACCTATCAACAAGTTCTACCTGCCCTATGTGTAAAAATAAGTTATCTGACGACAGTTTAAAAACACACCTAACTATTGAAAGAGAAACTTTATTAAACTCGTATAAAACCAAGCGAGATTCCTTATTATCGTATGAAACATTATTGGAAAAACATAAGGAAAATATTACTATACTTAAAAACGAGATTGATAATTATAATCAAAGAAAAAACACCATACAAAATCTAAAACAACAAATAAATAATATTACTAGCAGTATTAGTATATTGAAAGAAAAAGATTTAGACAGCATTAAGGATAACACCATTCATGTATTAAAAGAAAGATTGTCTGTCACACAAACAAAAGATTATTTGTACGAGGTTAATCTTAATATTGATATGAAGAAAAAAAAAATGGGGGAATATCAGAATAAAGGGTTTGATGATTTAGAAACCAGTATCAAAAAAGACGAAGAAGAATTATCAATACTAAATCAAGAACTTGATGCCCTGAATATTGATTTAAATCATAAGAATGTTGTTTTATCTGCGTTGGATGATAAGGGTATTAAATCAAATATTATTGATATGTATATTCCTTTTTTAAACGAAAGAATAAATTATTATCTTGACAAGTTAAATCTTTTCCTGTATTTTGAAATGGACAAGAATTTCGATGAAGTTCTAAAAAAAGACTATAGATTGGAATGTTCCTATGACAACCTATCTATAGGACAGCGTAAACGGGTAGATTTATCCATTATGTTTGCGTTTCGTGATATTGCAAAAACTAAAAATTACGCTTCTTTTAATGTGTTATTTTTAGATGATATGCTAGACCATATAGACGATGATGGTATAGAAAATATATTTGATTTTATCAAAAACGACCACCAAGATATTATTACGATTGTTATTGATCATAACTTTAATAAATATCAAGGGTTTTTTGATAAAGTATTAACTTTTACTATGAAAAATAACTTTACACATTTGGAATCAGATAATGATTGAACATCTTATTGATAAGAATAAACTTATATCTAATCTTATTGAAAAGTTTGGACATACAGAAACTGTCAACGAGGTTACAAGTCTAGTAAATACCATGCCTTTAATTTCTTACGAAATTGGGGTGGACTTTTCACGAACACAACTTCCCTCTGATAAATTCGCAATATTCCCCACCTTAGGGGTTGAGCTTTTTGATAGGATTACTGATAAAGTTCCTGTTATAAAAGTTTATTGGAAGATGAAAAAAATAGAAATAGCATTAGGAGAGCTAGATTGTTTAAATTATCAGAAAAAGACATAGATAACATTGTTAAAGCAACCCATTTTAACATGGATATTAGCAATACCCTTTATTTAAAAAAAGGTATTAATCAAAATTTTCTGCGTTTGGAATGTCAAGAGAACGATAATCTTATCTATTCAGGGGTAGAGTTCGTACTTGATAATGCAGTTCCAAATGATATTTTGCTATCGGACGCAAAAAACTTCATTAATGTTTTAAAGATGTTAGATGATCCTGACATAGAATATCAAGACACTAAAGATGGCGGTACTAATATTATTATCACGGAAAATGATAATTTTTCTTGCAATATTGGTTTGGCTGACACTTCTATTATTTATAGGCAATTTGGTTCTAATCAAACCTTAATCAATCAACATGATAAATATATTACCGATGGTATTGTATCACAAATGGATTCATTAAACTATGAAAAGTTAGAATTTATCTTTAGCAAAGAAAACTTTACAAAAATAAAGAAAGCTCACTCTAAAAATGACTTCTTGTTGTTTAGCATATCTGATGGTGTTGTAAAAATGTCTAATAGAGATAGAACGACAAATAATGGTTACACATTGAAGTTATCTGATATACCTGAACAGGTAACTATGGAGTTTATTTTAAGTTACGAAAAACTATCTAAAATGTCTGCTGATAATTTTACTGTAACAGTTTACTACCTTGAAAATGATGCTAAGTTGGTATCATTTTATGATGAAGTAAGTAATATTCGCTTTATTCCGTCAATTTTAGAGGAATAACTTGATTTTCTTTTAAACCTATGCTATATTATTATTTTAAGAGAGGAAAATTATGAATTTACAAGATTTAATTCATATCGCCAATGTTTACAATAACAGAGATGCAACAAAAGTAATTTTGGAACGAAAAGACTTTGAAGCCTTACAAGGCATCGACAAAAGATTCTTCACTAGCTTAACTGAAGTAGTTAAAACTATTGAGAATAAAGACTACCAAAACTATCAATTAATCCTAAAGGAGATTACAGAAGATGACGGAAGCAATGAAAATAACACCCCAGACTAAGGAACAAATAGACAACGTAAAGTCTATTATTAAATCTTATATCATTGAGCAAGAAAATTTAAAATCACAAATAAAATCTCTCAATGAAGATATTAAAGCGGAGGTTACTGCTTCTCTCGTTCCTTTATTAGGTAAAGAGGGTGCTGAGACCATTGTTAAATCATTAAAATATGACATAGCAAAAAATAAAAAATATAAAGATGTTTTGGTTGAACAAATTGATTTATTAAATTTTATTGGAGAATAGTTATGCTAGGTAATTTTATTGATTATGTTTTAACTAAAGCAATGGAAAAAACTTCCTTGTTGATTGTATTCACTTCTTTGTCTTGGGTATTTTTACCATTTATTATCGGAAGTGGTTTAACTTTTGTTGTATCTTTGGGTGTAGCTTTTTATCTCAATGATGAACGCTTTGATGAAATTCACACAAAAGTTAATGATTTTTTAAACAAGTAATGAACTAATAATAAGCCGTAACTGTGAAAATGGTTACGGTAAAAATAATAATGATTATTGCAAAGGGAGCAAATAATGATTGAACAATTAAAGGAAATGATACTTCCTTTCCGCATAATGAATATCGTTGATAATCTAACACCCAACAATATACAAAGTTTTCTATTTCATGGGGAACAAGGTGTTGGTAAAAGCTTAACAGCAAGACTTTTATCTGAAAAATTAAAAATGCCCACCATTAATTTAGACTTATCCGCTAAGGGGGGGAGAGGTGTAGATTCATTAGAGGATATTAGAGTATTTATAGATCAAAAAACAACTTTGAGAAAAATCATTATAATTAACGAGGTTGATAATCTAAGCTCTAAAGCGTTGGAAACCTTAAAAAACCTTATGGATGAATATTGCGTCCCTGATAATAATAAAGCAGTTTTTCTGCTCACTACAAATCACATCAATAAATTAGAAAACGCTATCTCTACATCACGCTGTGAAGCGATAAATTTCAATATTAAAACAGATGAAAAGAAAGAAATATACCAAAAATCTACTCTTGCTTGTTATGATATGTTAAAAAAAACAGGAATAGAAATTGATGATCATATAAAAGATTCAATTAAAGTTCTGCTAACCAACACTCTACCTGATTACAGGGCGATGACTAACACGCTTGAATTGGCTATTAACATCCACAAAGAGGGCGGTAAATTAGAATTAAACTTTAGTGGTTTTTCCTCTCCTACGATTGTTGCAAGAGAAATGTTAAACTTCTTTAAGAAGAAAGATTTTAAAGGCTTTATTCCATGGTATAAATCAAACGTCACCTTTAAACACAAAGAAGCTATTGATAAATTTTTATGTATGGCTGAAACATCAAAGGATTTACATTCCAATGAAGATATTTACAACAAGAATATGTCTTTAATATATTTTCACGCTTCTGTCTATATACATAGAATAGATACGGGTCATACACCTGATATTCATTTAATTTCATTTTTGGGTTCTATCATTGGTGGTACTAATGGCTAAAACCCCCCTATCACACTTTTGGGATATAAGTAATGGCAAACAGGATTATACTGATACATATAACCCTAACATTATTGATAATTTCTATAGTCAGTATCAAGATACTGCACAGTTTGCATCATTTGTTTCGTCAATATCAAATAGTATTAGCGATAAACATCATTATAATCTATATCAATCATTTATAAAAAAAGGTGTTCAAAGGCAAACACCATCATACATAAGAGGTAAAATTGAAGAATAAAACAGTTTTTATAAGTGGTTCAAGAAGCCTAAAACATCTTGACGTTAAAGTAACCAATCGCCTAGACAACATTATTTCAAAAGGATTATCTGTAATTGTTGGTGATTGTTATGGTGCAGACTTATTAATTCAACATTATTTTCATGGTAAGGGTTATAGAGATGTAACGGTTTTTTATGTTGGAACTATAAGAAATAATTATGGTAATTTTCCAACTGTTAAAGTTTCTGATAGTAACATCTACGCTATGAAAGATTCTGATATGACAAAAAAGGTTGACTTTGGATTTATTATTTATGACGGTACTTCCCCTGGTAGTACAGCAAACATTAAAAGATTAAGGGAAATGAAAAAGTCTGTCGTTGTTTATGATTTTATTAAAGAAATGTTTATGGAAAATTAATAAATAGATTGACAAAAAACCCTCTTTATGTTATAAATTAATCCTTAACAATATAATAAAAGGAATTTTATGCCATTAATACTAGAAAAAAACGTACCCCTAAATCTTGAAAAAGAAACTATCGATCCTGTAACAAAAGAAATCACAACAACCCCATTGACCAATATCCAAATTGGTGCTGGTTGGGACTTACCCACTAGAGGACAAGGCGTTGATCTTGATTTAGTATTATCTACAAATACGAAACAAGTATGTTATTACAACAATTTGTCTTTATTTGATGGTGCAGTAAAGCATTGTGGGGATAACAGAACTGGTAAAGGGGAAGGTGCAGATGAAACAATAAATGTGGATTTAACCAAGTTACCTGACAATGTAACTGAATTAGAGGTTGCGGTAAGCTCATTTAATGGTTTCAACTTCCAAGATATTCAAAATGAATTTGTGCAAATCGTTGATTTAACAACGAATAATGTTATTGCAAAATCAAAAGATAACCTTGGTGGTTCAGGTCAAACTTTAATTTTGGCTAAACTTGTAAAAACTAATAACCTATGGTCAGTAACAGTTCAAAATAAAGTTACAGGACAAAACTGTAGAGAATACTTACAATCTAAAGTATAATATTTTTATAAAAAAGTAGGGGGTTCACTACCCCTACTAAAATTATTATTTGCTAATTATTAGCTAACAATTAAAAAAGATACTGTAAATGACAGAAATAAAAATAGATTTAACGAGAGATAATCTTTTGACGGAACAATCAAAAGTCCTTTTAAAAGATTATTATATGACAAAAGATGAAAAATCCCCTCAAGAGTGCTATGCAAGAGCATCAAAGGCTTATTGCTATGGTGATTTTGAACTAGCCCAAAGAATATATGACTATGCGTCAAAAAATTGGTTTATGTTCTCATCTCCGATTTTATCAAATGCACCTGCGTATGGTGAAAAACCTAAAGCACTTCCAATATCATGTTATCTAAATTTTGTGGAAGATACTCTCCACGATATTATAGAACATTCTACAGAAACAAGATGGTTATCTGTTAAAGGGGGTGGTGTTGGTGGACACTGGAGTAAGGTACGTTCACAAAGTTCAAAATCCCCAGGCATAATGCCTTTTTTGCATACCATTGATTCTGATATGGTTGCATATACACAAGCGTCAACACGAAAGGGTAGTTATGCAGCTTATCTTGATGTTAATAATTCCGATATTATGGAATTTATTACAATGCGAACGCCCACAGGCGGTGATATTAATCGTAAAAACTTAAATCTACATCATGGTATTAATATCAGCGATGACTTTATGAACGCCGTTAAAAATAATGAAGATTTTGATTTAATTTGTCCACACAGTAAAGAAGTCAAAGAAACTGTATCTGCTAGAAAATTATGGCAAAAAATATTAGAAACACGCTACAGAACAGGTGAACCATACCTGCATTTTATTGATACTGCCAATAGAGCATTACCACAAGAAATGAAAGATAAAGGCTTGAGAATCAATGGGTCTAATTTATGCTTAACAGGCAATACACAAGTTACTATTAGATATGCCGATGGTGTAATTGAGAGAACTAATATAGCTTTATTGTCTGATATTTATAAAAAAAATGATTATATTGAAATTTTATCTTATGATATAAACACCAATAAATCAGAATTTAAATTTATTGAAAATTGCGGACTTACTAATGACAATGCTGATATAATATTGTTGGGGATACCAAATAATAACTCAAACTACTTACATTTAACCCCTGAACATAAGGTATACACTGTAAATCGTGGTTATATTGAGGCTAAAAATATAACTTCCAATGATATTTTGTTGGTTGATAATTTTAATGGAGATCATGGTATTTCTCAAATAAATGGATTTACATTAGAACTTTTAGGTAAAAATTTAGTTTACGACATTACAGTTCAAGGCAATCATAATTTTTTCGCAAATGATATATTGGTTCATAACTGTCAAGAGATAGAATTACCGACTAACTCTGAACGTACTGCTGTTTGTTGCCTTTCTTCTCTTAATATAGAATTATACGATGAATGGAAAGATACTAATATCGTGGAAGATCTTATAACATTCCTCGATAATGTATTGCAATATTTTATTGATAACGCTCCTGATGAATTATATAAAGCTAAATACAGTGCTTCCATGGAACGGTCTCTTGGATTAGGTGCTATGGGATTTCATGCGTATTTACAGAAAAAAATGATACCATTCACATATAAAGACGCAAAAGATATTAATAATGAAATATTCAGTAATATTAAATTAAAAGCTACAAAACAGTCGCTAAAACTTGGTAAAGAACGAGGGGAAGCACCTGATATGGTTGGTACTGGCTTGAGAAATGCGTTTTTATTAGCGATTGCACCCAACGCAAATTCCTCAATGATAACTGGCACTACACCATCTATTGAGCCAATGAATGCTAATGCGTTTACACATAGAAGCCGTGTTGGTAGTCATTTAATTAAAAATAAGATACTTGAGCAGTTACTAGAAAAATACGGTAAAAATACAGATGAAGTTTGGAAGCATATTATTTTAGATAAAGGCTCTGTTGAAAATCTTGACTTCTTATCCCGTGATGAAAAGCAAGTATTTAAAACGTTCAAAGAAATAGACCCCACGGATTTAGTGTATTTAGCTTCTGATAGGCAGAAATATCTTTGCCAAGGACAGTCTATAAATCTTTACTTCCCTCCCAAATGTGATAAAAAAACATTAAGCTATGTTCATTTTAAAGCGTGGGAAACTGGTTGTAAGGGATTATATTACTTGCGGACTGAATCATCTAACAAAGTAGATAAACTAAGTGAAAAGGTTGAAAGAAATTCTTTAAAGGATTATAAAGATAATACAGATAATGAATGTAAAGCGTGTGAGGGTTAATAAATGAATATTGTAATTTATACAAAGAAAAAATGTCCATATTGTAAATATGCTAAGGATTGGTTAAAAAACTACCACTTAGAATATACAGAGGTATCTCTTGATGATGATACTAAAAGGGAATTATTTTATATTGAAAATCATGTTAATACAGTACCACAAATTTTCATAGATAACTATAGAATTGGGGGATATACTGATTTACTACAAAGACATGATATTGCTTTTGATAATTCTCCATCAACAAGTCCTAGCAAAACATATAAACCATTCAATTTTGATTGGGCTTATGAAATTAGAACCAACCATGAAAACAATATGCACTGGCATGAGGGGGAAGTCGATTTATCTGACGATATTTTAGATTGGAAATCTGGTAAATTATCTGATAATGAAAAAGATTTTATTGTAAACATTCTACGATTGTTTACACAATCAGATGTTGCGGTGGGAAGTATTTATTTTGATAAATTTATTCCAAAATTCAAGAATAATGAAATTAGAAGTATGTTATCAACGTTCGCTACTCGTGAAGGTACACATACTTCCGCATATTCCTTACTTAATGATACATTAGGATTACCTGATGAAGAATATCATACGTTTCTTGAATATTCAGAAATGACAGACAAACTTGACTTTATGTTGGATTCTGATCCTAATACAGTTGAAGGTCTAGGATTAGCATTAGCTAAATCAGTATTTAATGAGGGTGTTACCTTATTCGCATCATTTGCTATGTTATTAAATTTCCAAAGATTTGGTAAAATGAAAGGAATGGGTACTGTTGTTGAATGGTCTCAAAAGGATGAAAATTATCATGTAAATGGACTTGCTAAATTATTCAGAACTTTTTGTAATGAACACCCCCATATTGTCAATGATGAATTTAAGAAAAAAATCTATGAAATGGCAAGAAAAGTTTATGAATTGGAATCTAAATTTATTGATTTAGCATTTAAGAACTATACTATACAAGGGTTGACAAAAGAAGAGGTTAAGGATTATGTTAAGTTTATCACCGATAGACGGTTAATAGAACTTGGATTAAAACCAAACTTTAAACAAAAAACCAATCCTATTGAATGGGTTGATTGGATTGTAAACGGCTCTGACCATTCAAACTTTTTTGAAAAAAGAGTAACTGAATATGATTCTCATGGACTAACAGGTGAATGGGAATCTGCTTACGATAACTGGAACGACTAAAAAATAATTATTAACCATAGGAATTTACTTATGACCCCCGACTTTAAAATATTCGCCATTAAACCACATACTTTTAAAGAAAATGAAGTATTAGATAACATTAAAGAAAAATTAATAGAATCTAAGAAAACATATCATATTGCAGAATTTCAAGATTTTAATGAAGCTATGTTTGCAGTATCGTTTTTTAAAAATAAACATAATGGTTCTTTCCCTGTTATCTTTGATCATGATACAAATTTAATAGGCTCTTTAGATGAGTTGGTTGAATATTTAACGAAACCATAAATGTCGATTGAGTATAATCTACATAATGTGATATTATGGCACAGGTGCATTATAAGGCATTTTAAAAATAAGTCTTATAATTGCATAAAGTCAAAGTATCACATTAGAGGTCACGAAAAGTACCTCGAAACGAATTTAAAGAAATTTAAATTTCCCTACGAAAAACTTATGAAAGAGTTTGCAACACCTGATCAAATTAAATTATTTTTTATCACCTGTTGTTTACATGACGTAAATGACATTTTTAATATACAAGAAAAACTAACCTTACTAAAAGAGGCTTTCAATAAAAAGCTTATCATATTTGGTAATATTTACTGCCTGTTTGATAGAGATGTATCATACCTTAAAAAAAAGTACACCTCTATTAAAAACAGTTTAATCGTAAGAGATGGTATGTCTTGTGCATTAACATCATGCTACTTTAAGAAAGAAATTCTTACAGAAACTATTCTGATACTCGATAGTGTTTGTGGAATGTTAGGTGTTTTAAATAAAGTTGAAAGGGATAACTTGCTATGGCAGAAAGAGTATAATAAATTGTTGAAATATAGTTCATTTTTAACTAATTTCGATATAGAAAACTTCAAAAAAATCTTGACAGATAAATGATTATCTGTTATTATTAATAATAATAATAAATTAAACAACAACCCAAGGATAAATAATGTTCTATTCAAATAAACCTACTGAACCAACACAAAAAAAGACTTTTCAAAAAGATGAACGATATATTGATTTCGTAAAAACACATAAATCATTAAAAACAACCATTAATAAAATTATTGACGAAACAGATGACTACACTGAAAAAGCACGTTTGGAAGGATTGCTAAAAAAGAATGTATTAAAATATGAATTTGTAATAATCCCTTTCAAAGAATTAAATTTTCTTGAATGGGCTACGTTTAACGCTACTTGGGATAATGATAGCCAAAAATTTATTGGCTCTACTATAAACTCCCCCTTTAATTATATAAAAAGTGGTTATAAATCTGAAAATCTACAACACCAATATGATGAACATTTTTCAGATTTAATGACTAGATCTAAAACTAGAAATGAAGATGGTGTAACCGCCCCTCAAATTTTCTATTTTATGGAACAGAAAAAACAAGGACTTGGTAAGGAATATGGGTTAAATGGAGGAAAAGAGTTTCTTACTCAAATATACATTATTAATGACCCAATTAACCCAAACAATAACGGAAAAATTAAATTAACCAAATTCACTATTTCTCCTTTAAAAAATGTTGCTAATATTGTTAATAGCGATAATATTAAAAAAGTTAAAGAATTGAAGGAGGAAGATACTTCACCTGCTATTGAAAAACAAATTGAACAAATTAATAAAGAGATGGATTTAAATTTTGAGACTGTTTTAAAATCACTAAACCATTCTATTACAGTTAAGTTCTCTATGTCACCCAGTGCAAAGACACTAGAGATATATGATGATATGGAAGTTAATCCTCTTTCTAGTAAAATAGACTTATCAGGACAGTTTAATCTTCGTGATTTAATTGTCGAATTTAAAGACAAATATATCCCTCAAAAGTTAAGAGAAAACTTATCAAGACTAGGATTAAATGAGTATAGAATTTTTGAATACAAAGCTTATTATGACCTACATCGACACCTTGACGGACAACCTAATAAATTAAAAATATTCAATACATTTAATTTATTTAATTTCGATGATAGACTTAATTACATGGATAACTACGAGCCAACCCTACCAATTCTTAAAAGTAAAGGAAGCACAGTAAGAGAAAGTAATTTAGAAGTAAATGAAACAGTATCTTCTAATGTAGGTAATTTTGATTATAATAGTCAAACCGATGTAAAGGGACATATCTACGACCTAGATGATCTCGATAATATTCCTTTCTAAATCAAGGACTTACGACATACCATACAAATTACCTCAAATTTGCCACAATCGAAAGGTTGTGGTTTTTTTATTATGTTTATGCACCCCCTGCATTATACATTCCGCTTCCCCCATACCTTACAGCCATAGTTATTAAGCTTTCCGCAGGAGGCGTATAAATATTAGTTGTATTATTAGTTGTAGATACGTTATTAGTTGATGCCATTTGCGTACTTGTTCCTAAATTAAATGATTCTGCACCAAAACTTAAATTTTTCATTTTTTTAACAGTTTCCCCTCGCATATTTGAAGCCCATGCAGGAATATTAAGATTGTACTCACTACCGAACGTACTTCTTTTTCTAAATGCGTTCATTAAAGCTTCGTTTGTGAATTTTTTTGAATTTAATTCTTTTAAAAATTCATATCGTTTACCATTATAATTTCCTGTACTTTGATATTTATCTTCTAGTTGATTTCTATAGAACCCCCTAGCGTTACCGTAAGATTTTTCAAACACTTCTGTTAGACTACTTGCATTTGAACCACCCAACCCAAAATCAGTACCGAACATATTTTTCAAACCTCTATTAGCGAGATTACGACCAACATTCATTGCAGTGTCAGCACCAGACGCAACACCTGGCATATTAGCTACTGTATCAAAAGCACCTTTTGCAAATTTTTCAATATTATCAGAACCTATTTGCCCTAAAGTAACCATATTTGCAAGTTCACTACCAGTATTCCATAAAGCTTCTTTACCAAATCCTGTCCATGAATCTGTTTCATTCCAAGCATTATAAATACCCTTACCGACAGCATAAGCACCTAATACTTGCCCTAATCCTGGTACTAACTTAAATAAGGGGTTTTTATTTAAGACACTTCCCCCAAATTTACCCATAGTTTTAAGAACACCTGCACCGCCCAACGCCACCCTTGTACCGATACCCTTAATCCCCTTACTAGCAATTCTTTTTGCATTACTAGCAGGACTATTAGGGTTTTTTTGTTTTGGGGTAGTCATAACATTATATGCTGATTTGATACCCTTTCCACCAATTAAAGCACCTATACCACCTGCTATTCCACCAATAGCTGAACCTATTGATCCTATACCACCCAATAGTGAAGGTACACCCATAGTTAAAAGACCTGGAATAGCACCCAATAACCCTAATAGACCTAACCCACCCTTACCCTGTCCAGAACGTGTACCTTTTGAAGACACTACATTCTTTAAAAGTTTATTAAATTCAGCTCTGTCTTTTTTTGCTTGTGCTTCTTTTTCTTTTCTTTCTCGTTCTTTCTTTTTATTATCGGCGTTTATTATTCTTTGATTTTTATTATCTTGTATTCTTTGTGCCTTGTCTAATTTTTCTTGCTCTCTTTGTGCCTTGTCTTGAGCATCCTGTTGGGCTTTTTGTTGTTTTTGCAATAATAATGATTGTTGATCCGCATTATACATTCTCTCCAATATATCTAATATTTCATTTTCTGACTTACCAGCTGTTAATTGTGCAAATCCTGCAGAACCTAAATTATTTTCTACGCCCTTACCATACTTCATTAGACGTTTTTTTCTATCGTCAGCATTATTTTTTGCTAATTGTTCTTGCATTGATAAGGGGGTATTAGATGCTTGTGCTTGACTAGCTCTTTTATTTGTTATTCTTTCATATATATCTTTAAGTTTTTGACCAGCATCATCACCATATTTTTGTTCGATTGCATCAATATTATCAGGTGAAACCCCCAGTTTTAATAATTTTACACTATAACCTCTAATATCACTTTTATTGTTTTTACTTTGTGCTATTTGTGATGCTGATTGAACTATTTTTGGTTGAGGGGGTGCTTTTGGTGGTTTCGTTGTAAGACTATTATACCAATTTTTAAGAGCTTCCCCAGCATTGTTTGGGTCACTATTGATAATGCTTTGTATAGACTGAGAAGACTGTCCTTTATCTAATAATTTGCGAGTAAATTTATTAATATTACTATTATTTAATGATTGAGAAGCTTTCTGTGTAGCAGATACTATAGGTTTATTTGAAGTGATTGCTGTTTTAGGTGGTTTAGGTAGATTATCATATTGTTTTTTAAATAATTCCGCCCTTTTTATAACGTCCTCCTCGCTATTAAATAAAGCGTCTAACTGTTTTTTAGACATTGTATGAGATAATTTTTTGATATAACTTGTAGTGGAGCTTTTAGCTCTTTGATTTAATGCTCTTTCGACTTGCGATAGTTGTTTTTTTTCTGCATTATTAATGCGAGTTGAAATTTTTTTTGCTTTTTTATTTAATTCTTGATTGAGTTTGTTATCCTCTTTAATAATAGCAACGGCTTGTTTTTTATTACTTATTGATTTTGATGTAACATCATTCATTTTCTTTTTGAGGAGTAATGTTTTTTTATTAGCCACATTTGTTTGCTTTTGGATATTTAATGCTTTTTCATCTTCTTTATTCAATCTTTTTATTATAGATCTATTTAGACGATAATCTTGCATCTGTTTTTGTAGAAGAAGTGTTGTGGACTGTTTCTTATCTAAAATTTCTTTTCGTGATGGAGTTTTTTTATCGTCATAGTTGTCCACAAATATTCCTTGATTTTTATTGTTTTTTAATATATTATTATAAATAATTAGCTTTAAGGGGGGTAGTAATGAGCTTTTTTTATACAAATGTTGAGAGTAATTTCAAAGATTTAATTGTAAGCTTTATAAATAATGGTAAAAGAGGCATAAAAACTGCAAAATTTTCTCCTAAGGCGTATATTAAAAAACCTGACGGTAATTTTAAGTCAATTTATGGAGAACTCCTAGAGGAACATAAATTTGAAAACCTCAGAGAATATAGAAAATTTATCAACGAACATAAAGATACTAATCTTCAATTATACGGCAGTGTCCCCCCTCAATATCAATTTATAAGAGAATTTTTCTCAGAAGTATCACAAGGTGATATAAACCAAATAAACACCGTATATTTCGATATAGAAGTCTCTAGTTTGGATAAATATGACAGATATATAGGGTTTCCAGAAGCACATATAGCACCCATACCAATAGTATCTATTGCGGTGTATTCTACATTACATAACAAAATGACTGTATGGGGGTTTGGGGATTATGATAAAGGTAATACTCTATTTCCCCATATAAATATTGATTATATCCAATGTAAAGATGAATATGCTTTATTATTCCTATTTGCACAATATTTAACAAATGAACATACAAGACCTGATGTGCTTTATGGGTGGAACAGTAGCTCATTTGATATTCCATATATTCATAATCGCATGATGAAAATTGGCGGTAAGGAATTTGTATCAAAACTAAGTCCTTTTGGTAATGTTTATGCCACAAATGCTATGCGAAGAATGTTCGGTAAAAATGAAGCATATCTAAAATACAATATCACGGGAATACCCCACTTAGATATGATAGACGTATATAGGAAATTCTCTGGGGAAAATTGTAGTTTTTCTATGGCTTTAAATAATATAGCAAAGAGGGATTTAAACGAAAAAAAACTTGATTATGGAACTTCAAGAAGTCTTATGGATTTATATTGGGACGATTATCAAAGATATATTGATTATAACATTAAAGATACTTATCTTTTAAAATTAATTGACGACAAAAGAGGATTAACCTCTAAAGTGTTATCATCAGCCCTTACAAATAAATGTAATCTTGTAGATACGTTAGGTACAACAAAACAATGGGAAACAATCCTATATAATAAATATATGGATAAGGGGTTAATAACACCCCCCAAAATACAACATGAAAAAATACAATATGATGGAGGATATGTAAGGGATTCCATTATTGGAGTGAGGTATTGGAACGTAACATTCGACTTCAAGTCTCTTTATCCCAATATAATGATTGGCATGAATATGTCCCCCGAAACTTTGACAAATGTATATGAGCCTAATTGCGTTACAACCCCCTTAGAGGGAGTTTATTTTTCAAAAAAAGAAAGAGGTGTTTTAGCAGGGGCTGTTAAGGAAATATTCATACAACGTAAAGAATACCAAAAATTAATGAAACAGCATTTTGATGATGAGGTCAAAAGAAAAGAATATGATACTTTACAACAATTATGTAAATTGGACATAAATTCAATTTATGGTGCAAGTGCAAACACGTTTTTTACGTTCTTTAAGGCTGATATTGCACGAGCTATTACTGCTATGGGTCAATACGCAATTAAGGCTATAAGTGCCAATTTAAACGGTATTATGAACGTTTTATGCGATACCAAAGATTTTACATACTTTGATTATGAATTGGATAATTTTTCTGACATACAAGATGTGGAAGATTTTATAGTTATGGGGGATACTGATTCATGTGCTATATCTTTTGAATATTATGTTAATAAGTTCTTAAAGGATAAAAGCGATGAGGAAATATTAGAACATATATTGGGTGTTTATAGAGACCGTTTAGTTCCTGCTATTGAAAAATGTTTAGACGAAGTACAAAGCCAATTTAATTTTTATGAAAAATCACTTGTGTTACAATTAGAGGGTATTAGTAAAAAATCAATATTCTTACAGAAAAAAAGATATTTAGGTCATGTGGTCTATGATGACGGAAAATATTATATGGATAAAGATAATCCTAAATTTAAAATTAAAGGGGTTGAGGGTATAAAATCTTCCACATCTGATTTTTTCCAAGAAAAGTTTATGGAGTTTTATAAATTATGTTTAATTGACGGAGGTGGTGATATTTTAAGAGGGTATATTAAAGACGTAGAGAGGGAATATCTTACGCAAAATATACTGGAGATGGGGAAACCTGTGAAAGCCAATAACTTGTCTAAGTACAAATGTGACAAAAAAATATACATTTCAAGAACACCCGAAGCAACAAAAGGTAGTCTTTTATATAATTCGCTCATAGAATTAGGTCGGTTAGAGAGTAAATATAACTTAATACGAGAGGGAGATAATTGTATATTGTTAAAATTACATCCTAATAGTGGTCTTTATACAGTAAATAATAAAGGATACAAAATTTCACAAACGTGTATTGCAGTACCAACTGATGACGGGCTTCCCCTAGAATTTGGGTTGGAAGATCATATAGATTTAGGACAACAGTTTGCAAAATTTTTCAAGAATCCTTGTGAAAAAATTTTAGAAGTTATGAAAATAAATCCTAAAAAAATCAAAGCTATGTTATAAAATAAGTCTTTACAATCGTATAATTTTATGTTATTTTGTAAAAAATCAGGAGCATTTATGTCTAAAATTATCAAACAAGAAAAAATGAAAAAACCGCCACTTAACCAGTTTGAGCGGGGGTTAATAGAACATTTTTGTATTTACTGTTTACAACAAAATTTAACGCATGAAGATTATGATAATAACTTTTTCCATGAAAGAGAAATTTATGTTCACCATCTATTATGTGACAGCTTGATAAATCTTCAGCATCAAACAATGCGAATTTTAGATTTATGCAACATTGACATGAAACCAAACATTATTCTTAACTATATGCGAGGTTGCATTCAAAAGCAAATTTATAAAGACATTTTATTTATTGATAAATCTATGTCTAACCTGATAGAATTACGCTACAACGAATTTATGGAAGAAAATTATTTAATGTATGTTAATAATTTCAAAGACGTTATGGAAAAACACGGTAAACAATTTTTCACGAGAGTAATTAATTAAATGAAAGAACTGATAAATAAAAAAAATGTTATTGATGGTATTGAACTTATGCACAAGATACCAGAAAATAGTATCAAAACGTGTTTCTTCGACCCCCAGTACAAATCGGTCTTAAAAAAAATGGCTTATGGCAATGAAGGTGTTTCTCGAGGAAAAGCACGTTGTGGTCTACCCCAAATGACTGATGACGTTATTATAAATTTTATTAAAGAAATTGATAGTGTATTGTTACCAAGCGGACATCTTTTTTTATGGATTGATAAATTTATTCTATGTGAAGGTACTATAAAAGAATGGATTGTTGGTTCTGAGTTAGAAATAGTAGATTTAATCACATGGGATAAGCAAAAAATGAATATGGGTTATCGCTCACGACGTTGTTCAGAATATTTAATGGTTCTACAAAAACTACCCAAACGAGCTAAAGGGTGTTGGGCTTTACATAATATCAGGGACGTTTGGAGTGAGAAAATTTTTGACAAAATACATACGCATCAAAAACCTTTCGGATTAATAGAACAACTTATTTTATCAACAACAAATGAAAACGATTTAATTTTAGATCCTTGTGCAGGTAGTTTTGTTGTTTTTGATGCTTGTAAGAAATTAAATAGAAACTTTATAGGAACGGATTTACAGCTATGACAGAGTTTAAAGAAAATTTTAAAAAGTTAATATTTTTATTAAAAGAACTGGATTACACAAATGAAAAGGGTGATTTTGATTCAGATTTTTATGATTACAGGGCGTACAACGTAGATTATGATTGTGGCAGGGGAAGTAAAGAATTGGGACGAATTTCACAAGCAATAGAGCAAGACATTGACAACGTCTTATCTGAAATAGAAAAAATCTTAACAAAGGAAAAATAATAATGAAATTAGAATTTATAGAAAACGTATTTGAATTTATGAAAAAGTTTGAACAAGAAATTAATGAAATTAAAACAGTACCCCTAACTGCTCAAAAAATACTTCGCCTAAATTTAATAAATGAGGAGTACAATGAATTAGTGCGGGCATATTTTTATAAAGACGAGGATTATAATAAATTTATTATAGAACTTGCAGACGCAATTATTGATACGAAGTACGTTTTATATGGTTTGTACGCAGACTTCGGTTGTCAAATATTAACTTATGACAAAGAAAAACTTTATAATATATTTTTTGATGGTATTGTTTTTGGTGAAACACAAGAAGATAAAATTCATCTTATCGTATATAAAACACTTCCTTGTTTCTTAGGGGAGCTTTATAAAAATATGGTTGATAATAATCACCAAAAAATATCAGAGAATATATGTTATGTTGATTTTCTTTTAAACCATATAGCAGAATATTACGATTTACCGATTGAAGAGTTATTTAATGAAGTACATCGTAGCAATATGTCAAAACTACATGATGGTGTTGTTGTAAAAAATGAATTAGGAAAAGTAGTAAAATCACCTGATTATAGCCCTGCTGATATAGAGGGTATTTTACGAAAAAAAAGGCTTGTTAAAATAAAATAATTATGTTATATTAAAATTCTAACAAAAGGAGTTAATTATGAATAAACAAGAAGTACAACAAAGAATTTCCCTCAATGGTAATCCAATACCATTAGATGAATTTAATTGGTGCGAAAAAACAAATACTTTTAGTTCGAACTTGAATAATTTGGTTATTGATTTTAATGAAATTTATAATTGCACCTTTAAGACTGGGTCGGATTGCACCTTTAAGACTGGGGGTGGTTGCACCTTTAAGACTGGGTCGGATTGCACCTTTAAGACTTGGTGGGATTGCACCTTTAAGACTGGGGGTGGTTGCACCTTTGATACTGGGTCGGATTGCACCTTTAAGACTTGGTGGGATTGCACCTTTAAGACTGGGGGTGGTTGCACCTTTGATACTGGGTCGGATTGCACCTTTAAGACTTGGTGGGATTGCACCTTTAAGACTGGGGGTGGTTGCACCTTTGATACTGG